>ML827319.1:119612-135528 GCA_009831015.1 Picea engelmannii | reverse complement strand
GTGTTATCGGGGTGAAATTGAACAAATTTCATAGTTGCAGAATGTCTATGGTGAAAATTGGGAAAAAGTTAGAAAAAAGCCCCAATTTCTACAACGGAATTCACGAGGAATTGATGCGCATAAAAATGAATGTGTGCAGGTGGGTGCACTAAAAATGCCTGATGCGCAGTGAAAAGCTTGTGATAGGTGGAAAAATATTGGTGTGCGGGTGTGCACGCTAAAATTTGGCGCTGCGCGGAAAAATATTGGTGTATGGGCGCGTGTGCTAAAACTGGGTGCTGGGCGAAAAAATATTGGTGTGCGGGTGTGTGTGCAAAAATTGGGCGTTGCGCGGAAAAATATGGCCATACGGGTGCGCGCACTAAATTTAGCATTACGCTATGCGGATTGAGTGACGCATGCATAATATTGGCAGGCAGTGTGCACACACATAATAATGGTGCGTGGTGTGCACACGCATAATAATGGTGTGCATTGTGTGTGTAGTATTGGCAAAGCGCGGAGAAATTTTGTTGGTGCGCATGCAATGTGGGTATATGTTGTCACGCGACAATTTAGTTAATGGTTCGCGGTGAGGGTGTACTAAAATTTGGCATGGTGCATCGTGTAGAGTGAAATGCGTGTGGAATATTAGCACGTGACACAAAAATAATGCACGACACAAAAAAAATGGGCGCAACAGGTAATAGTGCAAGAGACAAAATTTTGTGCGGTGGATATTGGCGTGCGACACAAAAGTAGTGCGCGCCAGTTATTGGTGCGACAGAGAAGTGATGCACAGTGGTTATAACTGCAGGGAGCATGAATTACCTTGTGTATTTGTTTTGCATGCTAAATATGGGTGTACATGTTGAAAATTGTGCGCGCGAAGTCGATTGGATGGCAAACAATAGCAGAAAACCAATGAATTTCCATGACATTTTATATTATTTGAACGTCATCTTTTTGCAGTGCATTTAGCTACTCAAAAACCACGAGAACAAAGTGTACCAAGGTAATTTGTGTACCAAGCTACACTTTGTCTCTGCAGCTCAAATAAAAGAGCTCGAAGAGAGCTTTCTAATGGTGTAAATCGTTCATCAAACGAAGCTTTTATGAGAAAGTTACAACACAAACAGTGGAGGGTAAATTTTAAGACCCAACTAACTTCGAAGAGCCATAACTTTTTACTCCGGAATCAAATTGAGGCGCAGGAGTAGTCAATGGAAAGATATTGAACCATAAAAGACATTCCTATATCTGAATTAAATTTCTGGTCATGTTAAAAATGTTTAAGATGGCAAAGAAGGTACATGTAGCATTCTAGACCAAAAACATGAATTGGCCTAGCACTTCAACATGTTGTAACTAGTAGCCCAGAACCCAGAAAGAGGGGAAAAATGGAAAGACTGCCCAAAATATGTATATGAAGAAACCCGATTGAGCTCCTATGAAAACTCCAATAGAGTAGGTGCAAAAATGCATAATTACAGCGCAAAGTTGTGCCAAGTTGAAGTGTGAATTGAAAAATTAATGGGCAATTTTCAAATAACCATAACTTTCTACTCAAGAATCGGAATTGAGCATGGGAGAAGGCATTGGAAAGGTGTTGGATAGTAGAATATAAATATTCACCCAAAAAAGTGATCTGGGGATTCATTTATTAGAAAATCAGAAGAAATTATTATGATATATTATTGAACCAGAATGGTTCATAATTTTCATAAAATTGTTAAGTCAATTAGCCTAACAAATTTTGTTGGCTGCATATTTTTGTAGAGTTAAAAAATTTTAGTTCTTAACATGTGAGAAGGTTTAAACTTAGTTAAAAATAAGCAGAGGTACTCAGGGAAAGATTTCTATGAAAAAAATCTTTTATAAGATGATCAAAAGCCAAGACCTCAAAATGTCAAGGTATGAATCTAAGTGCGGCCATAAAGTCTTGGGAAGCCACTACAGAAAGTCCTCTCATGTTAGTCAAGTATTCAATGGAATCTGAGTAGAGGAATAGATCATGTAGTGAATAAATTAGTGAACACTCCCAAAGAAACCAATATACAAATTAAGCAATGCATTGGATTTAGATCTATTATAAAAGGAATTAACTATCAGAATGATAGTAATCATATAAAGAAAGAGGCTTAATGAATATATGGATAAAGAGTGTTGGGTATGTGTTATATTCTTTGCATGTGTGTGTGTGGGCACGTCAGATACGACAACTACGTCTGACGATTTTTCTATTTTTAGCTGATTTGTAAATTAATCCTGGATTAAGGGATTAGGGTTTTGGTATCTACGGAATACCTACAAACATTGTATATATTGTATGGTGAATGGTGAAATTTGACATAATGAATATAAGAAAGGTTTTCCCGGTTGAGGGTTTCAGGTATAAAATCTCTGTGTACTTTGTGTATGAGCCATTGATTAATTTCTGTCTTGCTTAAGAATCTATATGCATTGCTTTACTTCACAGGTTTAAAACTTACAAAGAGTGCATCATATCCAGGGTTTAGCTATGAAATTATAGAGTAATTCTTCCCTTATGGTTATCAGAGTGTGTAGTGGAAGCATGGTATGAAGGGCATCAATATGGCATGATAGAAGTTGATTGTGCAAGGCAGGCTGAAATCAGATTGGTCAAGACAGGGGAAAGTAATAGCCAGCAAGAAAATCCAAGTGTTGATATGATCATATAAGGAAGGTATAAATCAAGTACCTCAAGAAGGAATTTGGTGTTAACTATCCAAGGTTACCTAGAAAACATGACTAGAAATATAATTGGGTCATGTAGGAGTTGGATTAGAGGAATCCAAATAATAGTGGAATGTTGAAAATTAATACCAACATAATATGTAGTTGCAAGTCCATGAACATGATAGGATAATGAAGAAGAATTCATGAGGTAGATATCAAGATAATGGGAATGCAGTAAAACACTCTAAGAGGGAAAGAAAGAATAATAGAGGCTTGTTGATGCATTCCAAAAGTATTGAAGATATTTCCACAATAGCATGGAGATGTCAAAGCCAAGAAAGACTTAAAAGTGAAAAGAATCTATGCAGAGAGTCAATAAAGAACCATGAAGAAGAAAATGGTTTTAAGCATGGTTGTGAATGCAAAAGAGATGGTGACTAAGAAGAATCCATCTCAAGTGGCATAGAGCCATGAGTGACATTTCCAGGGGGTGGAAGTATTCCTTGAAATTATGATGGTAAATTAAAAGCAGTATTAAGTGTTTTTAATTTATTATATGCAGGTAGAGTAGCAGGCACATGTGCATCCCTACAGTATGATAAGAGATTGGCTATGCAAGCCAAGTTTGAGGCTAGTTGGAAAGTAGTAGAGAAGGGTGGAAGAAAACCCAAATACTAAATTATTCAATCAAGGAAGAGCTGAAATAGTTCAGTCCGAGAATTAAATGGATGTTGAAGATCCAAAGTCTATAGGACAACATGATTGGAATTGTAATTCATCCAAGTATGATTTGGGATAGATGCATCTAGGAAATAAATAGAAGTTGAAGGTTAATATCAGTTTATTATTTGGATGGAAAAGAAAAGGCATCCAAGAGTTATTTGGCTAGAAAGTGCTCAGATCAGAAATAATCATGCACAGTGGTTACAGTGAAGAGGACACAAAGATTCAGGAATCCAGAAGAATGGAAGACTTTTGGGATAAACAAGGAAACATGATACAGGGAGAAAGAAGTTGATGCAATTACTGTAGCAACAATTATTTTATGGCTTGTTTGGACAGCCATAAAGAGTGAGAATTCTTGCATGTTTGCAAGTGTTATTGATAATGTTGTTGCACATGGAAGGAAGCAACATAAAGTCAGAATGCTGAATTATAATAATGATAAAGAAGCATGAAAAATTCTACCGTCGTCAGCTAATCAAGTAGCATTAAATTCATTTAATGGAAGCCATGCATGTAAGTGTTTCTCTTTTGGAAATTATGTTGCATAATTTCCAAAGGGAAATCCATGTAAGAATTTCCCCAAATTGAATTTTATAATACGATGTATGGTATTGTTTAAGTGCATTGACAGGATTAAGTTACCACTAGGTGTGGTATAGGCTAGAGGCTTGTTATAGTTATCAAACCTTTTAGCTTTTGAATGCACACACTGACATAGTAGCATGTCATGTTAATTTGGTTATGAGGCAATAACCAAAGAAAATAAAAGATAAGAACATGTTATAGGAATGATGCTAAGAAATCTAGTCATGTATGAGACCAGGACATGGTTGGATATGGCAAGGTATGGTTATAGAAAGGTTATGTGCCACACAAATACCCAATGAGCTTCCTACATTTAAATAAAACTTGGACTGTAACCTTTTTTCTAACACTAATAAACACCACATAATTGTATTCTTGGTGTAGTGTTTGGGTTGAAAAGGAAGGAATCCAAGTAATTGTGAAGACAATGGGAAGTGTGTGGAGATGTGTTAAGACATTGGCCATATTTCCAATTTATGGATGGTGAGATACATGACTTAGATAAAGATCATTCTAAACATCACTGCAAAGGTACATTGAATAAATAGGGATTGAGAGTTGCACTCATGCCTAGTAAGTGGCAGAGTTGCACTCATGCATGATGGGATTTTCACTTAAATGCATTTTTCTGAATGCATTTTGTGAGTGCATGTATATATGTTTCTGCATGGAAATAATTATACTAATGGTTGAAATGTTGCTAACTCGTGAAGTTGAGAACATTTCAGGAACTGTTAAACATTACAACAGGAAAGTTGCAAGTCAGGTGATCACAGGAATAGTGACTACAAAAAATTTCTTGTTCAGAAAATTGAAGAAATGAACTTACTGTTATTAATTATGAATATGCATATGCATAGAATGATGATTCATTCTATTTGGCTAAATTGTTTGGTAATTGTGATTGAATTGCTAGGTGCAAGCAATTCTAAGATCATTGCATAAGGTGTTGTACATGTTGAATTATGATGTGCAGAAAATACTGACAATATGTTGGTTGTATGAAATATATAATCATTGTAGGAAAAATGGTATTTAGCATGGTGCTTGTTGAAAGCCACAGGGAAAAATACATTCTATTATTCCAACAACGATGAAAAATTATGAAATAGAATTTCATATTTTGGGAAAAGTCGAATTCCTTATGAAATTAATTTGATTTCTAAAATGGAATTTTTATAATGCTCTCTCATGATAATTGCATGTGTGTGATGCAAATGATATGATACTGATTAAAGTTGGAACTCATGGAGCCATGGTGCTCTGAGACTTCATGTCCGTCCTGTGTTGGAGCCCTGGAAGGGAAGTTGAGTAGCCGATGAACTCTTGGAAAGTGAAGTTGCATACTACCTTGGGTTGTACAGGCATGTGGGGAAGAGAGACTGTTGGTTGGAGTGTTGTTGAGGTTTGGTACCTTGGCCTAGACTATGTTAATGTTGATTTTGGGCGGTGGTTATATTGAGAAGCCATTTCCCTGATGGAGTCATAGCCCTGCTCGGGGGTGGTATGTTGTTGAGATTTTATCAGCAGTGAGATCTAAGGCTGGGTGGAACATCGTGGATCTACAGTCAGTCGTTGCTTTCAATGAGGTTTAATTGAAGCATGTAATAAGGAACAATGAGCTAAATTATTTCCTGAAGTAGCTCTATGGAATAGAGAAATTGACTTCCAGTTGCAGTATGAGTACCAGAATTGGTGCTGGAAAGTAGAGCACCAGATGGATAACAAGCTTCCAATAGCTAAAGCTTGGATATTTTAAAGAATTTGAATGGCACATGGTATATAATGCACTGAGGACAGTGCATAAATAAGGGGAGGGGATTTTAATATCCCTAGGCCGAACCCCAACTGTAAATGTAATAATGTACTTAAGTTGGTGAGTTGTTTTATATCTTTTTTCCATGCATATTCCATGTTATAGTGCGCGTAGGTACTGTGCAGTAAAATGATGAAATGGGTACATTCCAGGATATCGCACCCAACAAAATTAAGTGCACGTGATTTGGAGGCCAGGGAGCCTTTGTGTATAGGTTGTGTTCTATAGGCTGGTGAGCTAGTTTATTATAAGCGAGAAGGATTATGTGATGATTAGGCCAGAGAGCCTAGATGTTAAAGGCCAATGATCCTATTTTTGTATATTTCTCATCATTAATATAAAATACATCGATGCACATAGACCGACCACGATAAAAGAGTATGGGGGACTAAACTCCACTAGTTAGGGAAACGGGGGGCTAAAAGTTAAGAAAAGGGGCTAAGCTAGGGAGATTAAGCCAAAAAGGAATATTATATTAATATTCCTTAAAGAATAAAGTATGGATAATTATTTTATTCTAAGTTATAAGGAAGGGGACAAGTGGGCCAAAGTAACTCCCAACATGACAAGTGTCAAAATGGGAACATGCATACATATAATTTGGACTTATTTCGTTTTTGGGGGATTCCATCATTCAGTCATCCATTCAATCATTCCATGGTCATTCACTCATGCAGTCAGTTGTCCTCCGTACCTTCATGTCACTGTACCTGAACCTGTATCTGTACCCATACATGTTTGTGTACTTGGTTAGCTTCAGAGCTAGACTAAAGAAGCGGGTTGTCAGGCCCATGGGATATTGAAGAGGTAGGTTGTTAGGCCCGTGAGAAATTTCTCTCTGGGTGAGAGAATTGATGGGAATAGATTTCCTGAAGGTGTTAAACTACAGCTACAGGGCTATGAGACTTCATGTCCGGCCTGTTGTTGAAGCCTTGGAAGGGAAGTGGGGTAGTCGGAGGACTATTGAGCGGAAAAGGGGCACACTTACTGGGGTAGGACGAGCATGTGGGGAATGAGAGACTGTAGTTTTTTAGTTTGAGTTGGCACCTGTGACGGAGTCTTTCCTATTGTCGATGATCCATTAGCCTAGTTAGGAATCCCTTTACCTGGGTGGAGTTTAGTCCCAGCTCGGGCGTGACCACTATTGAGAGTGATGAGCAGTGTGGTCTAAATCTGGGAGGTTCGTGGAAGTTCTGCATGCAGTTGGTGATATTCTTACCAAGATAAGTGTCAATTGTCTGATAAATTACATGTCGCATAATTATTTAGGTGTTTATTTTTATGGGTTTATCTTATGTGTGGTTTATAACTGTCTTTATATTTATGGGTATCGCCTGTATATGTTGCATGTATATGTTCACTATTGTTTCAATATGAATCCATGCATTTACAGAATGAAATTGTATGTTTACATTTTATATTTAAATTTCCACAAGAGTTCTGTGTGTATATGTTTTAATTGCATGCAGTTCGAAAAAATTTATGTGGCATAGCTCAGTTGGATGTTGAGTATGTTACAATATGTTGAACAGAGAATGAAATCATTTTCTAGAGTAGCATGGCCCAGCCTGGGTGGTCGAGGATGTTACATTATGTAAAAATGAGAATACTTTATGTTTATTTATACAAAACTAGTGACCTTTAGTTAATTTTTGGTCAAAATAAGGCCGACTTGGCCAATTTACATTAAAATTTAAATTTTACATAAATAAAATTAATTAGCATCTGAAGACACTTCCAAGGGTGATGTCATGCCCTCCTAGGGTGATTTTGATGCCCTTAGGTGGAATGTTGGGCCTAAAAGGTAGGGCACTTCACCTCCAAAGGCCCCATATCAATCCCATACGTGCCACTAGGCTCATGAATGCCTCCAAAATGAAAACCCTATCTCTAGATGACGTCCAAGGTCATGATGGTGACATCTTGGGCCTTCAAGGGCCAACTTCCATGTGGAAGAAAAAGATCCCCTTGGGTCTATGTCTGATAGGGTGCCTCCAAAGGAAATTTCCTTCTTTCTTCCTATTGCAAGTCTTCAATGTCTTCTCGCCCCTGGCTGGGGTTGCAACATCCATATGTGGGATTTAATCCCTCATGAAGGTCTAACCTAATCATCCCCTCATGTGTACATGTCCACCGAGCAAGGTCCTACAGAAACAACAAGTATGCCCTACAGGGGTTCATAAGTCATAGGGATCATAGCATGTAAATCACATCCCAATAATTAAATTACCCAAACATGTGCATCAAATCCCCCTTAACCCAGACAAATGATCAAAGACATTATGCAATTTGACAAGTTAGGTTTGGAGAAGGTCTCAAGGTGTCCTATTGGGCTAATCTTTCTTAAGTTTGGTGTGTCTCCCAGGTGGGAACCAATCCAGGTAATGAAAGTGTATGAGGTGGAACGGGGTAAGTGTTTGGGCATGGGGTATAGTAATAACAAGGAAATGTAAGTCTTACCTATGGATGCCTTTGTAGAGGGCGAGTTACACCTTGTCCTAAATGCAATTGTTTCCTATCCCATTCATTGCCTTTTATTATTAGCTTTAGTTCTTTTGATCTTTTGTTTTTGTTCTTCAAGGGAAAATTTGAGGGTCATTGTTCTGGCTTGATGACCAGAGGTGACAGCATTATCCACAGACATTTCACAGAGATGAGAAGGTTGGCTCATGATGAGACCCCTTTTCTCTTGTTTATGCCACCAAGAGCCACTACCCTGGTTTGGTGACCAGATAGGTGGTAGTGTCATATTGTTGCATGCCCATGGTCATAATAGGTCGACTCGTGATGAGACCTCCTATCCACCAACTAGTACCTTGAGTGTTTATTTATCTTATGGGTTCCCTTTTCTTACTGAGAATTTTTTTATTGTTTTCTCGGGAATCCCTAGGCAAAGCATCTCAAAGGTTTCAATATTGGATTTTAACTCTTGCTAGCTACTTTTACCCTCTGGGCCTTTAGCCCCTTCTTCCCACAAGGAAAGGTACAACCCTTCCTAGTGTGGCCAATCCCAATGCTCGAACAAAGGTGAGGGGAGACGAGAGGAATAAAGATGGAGAGTGGTAAGTATGGAGGGAACATATGATGACCTTTCACATACCCACACAGTGGAAACCCATCCTAAAAGGAGGTCAACTTACTAGGGCACCATGTCACCCTTCCAGGTATGAACAAGTCCAAGAGCATAATTTCCATGCGAACGTTATGAAATGAAGGATAATTTCATGCAACATATTCAAGTGCTTCAAGAATCGGAGTGACACATACCATGATACCTAGACTCATTACCTCATGGAGGAAGACTTACTACCACTCCAGGAACAGGCTTGTGGGATGGACATTGTTGATGTTGATAAATGGACTGCATTGAAGAAAAGAGGAGCCCTCTGGGGCCATGCTCAATTCATTTGTCTCTCATTACTCCATGTCTAGGACATGTGGGCCTCGAGACATGATATCATTAGTTATCCCTAGGGTAGGGGATAACATGTCCTCAAATCGTTAATAAGAAGTCTGAGAAGGGAACATATTACTTGTCTTCCATGGATGGAAGAAGGATATCATTACCAATTGATGGGTCTCTTCTCTGACCCTACATCAAAGGAACTTGACTTATTCAGGTCCATGGGCCCCAGGTAAGTACGAAGGTCATTTTTTTCCCCTGCATTTGAATTTGCTTGCTCATGATAATTTTGTTGCATTTACTTATTTGTGTGTCATATCTCATTTTCATTTTTCTCTACTTGCGTTATTGTATACTTGTTATCATCATTTTCTTTCATCATATTACATGTTAGTTCAGAAAAAAATTTAAAAATGCAAAATTTAATTTTAAAGATTAATTGGAATTTTGAATTTTTGAACATATGAACAAAAAGGTGAGTGAGCCACCCTAGATATCCAACATTTTGTTTGTTTTAGTGTGTGTAGGCATAGTTCTTATCGAGATATGCTAAGGTTCTCATGTACTCTACAATCAACTTGTCTCACAAAATACAATAAGTCTTGTTTCGTGAGGTAATTGTTGGACAATTGGTTGTCATTGATTTCAATCCTTAGAGATTGATGTCAACCCTTGGAGAAGTTCGGAAGCCCTAGAGATGTGGTTGTGATTGATGATGAGTTAGTTGTCATTGATGAAGTGTTTGATGTTAGCAGATGTGGTACCCGAATTTGTTTGAGGAATATGGACATGAATGACAGTGTAATTGCAAGTAATACTAGCATAGATGGATAGTACTCGCCATGATGTTTCCGGTGATATGTGGTACGTCACATGGTTTCTCACCGTTGAGGAGATATGGCTTTGTGAATTTGGAAGACCCTCAAGAATATTATAGAAACCCCTAGAAGGTCATCAAGTAGTCAATTATTCTAGAAGCTCCTAGAAAGTCATCACGAATTTTGTTAGTCAAAGTGGTTGCAAATAATTTAATTATAGGAAAAGTTGTTGCAACAAGAAAATAATTAAAAATAAATTAGTTACAACAAGAAAATATGAGTTGACTAATTATGGGTAAAGTAGTTGCAACAAGAAAGTGGGTTAGCCTAGAAGAAGGAAGATGGGTAAAATAGTTGCAAGATGGCCCCTAAAGGAAGGCACTTGAAAAGTATAAATAGGAGATCAAGAGACTCCCATTAGAATCTATTCATCACATTGAATATCTATCTTTTAAAAGATTATTGCAAGTACTCATTGAAATATCTGAGGTAGTGCAAATCTAAGGAAGTAAAGGAAGATCGACGACTAAGTTTCATGACTCCAAAGGAGAGAGAGAAAATATGAGAAAACCTTAGTTAGGGTCGTCCCCATGGGTCAGAAAGTAAGTTTCCCATGAGGCATCCCCGCGAGTTTCCTGTTATCCCCTAGCCTAGAGATAACTAAGGAGATCGTGTCTCGAGGCCCACAGGTTCCAGACATGGAGTGGCGATAGTTAGATGGCCTAAACATAGCCTCAGAGGGCCCCTCCTTTCTTCAAGTACATTCCAGATATCACACTGGCCTAATCCTGAAGTGGCAGTGGGTCTTGCTCCATGAGGTAATGAGTCTGGGTATCATGGTATGTATCACTCTGATATTTGAAGCACTTGAACATGTTGTATTGAATCCGTCTTCATTTCATGAAGTTTGCTTGCAAATTATGCTATTTTACTTGTTTGAACATGGAAGGGTGACACGGTGCCCTAGTAAGTTGATTTCCCTTTAGGATGGGTTGCTACTAGGTGGAAATTTGAAGATTTATTATCCATTCCCTCCATACTTACCACTTTTCATATTTATTCCTTCCATATCCCCGCCTTTTGGGCATTGGTATATGCTACACTAGGAAGGGTTCTACCTTACCTCATGGGAAGAAGGGGATAAGGGAATAGAGGGTAAAAGTAATTGGAAAGAGTTAAAATCCATTTTGAAACCTTGGAGATGCTTCGCCCAAGGATCCTCGAGAAAGAAATTAAAATAGTCTTAGTAAGAAAAAGGGACCCACAAAATAACACAGATGCTCAAGGTGTTAGTTGATGGATAGTAGGTCTCATCATGAGCTGACCTATTATGACCATGAACATGTAGCGGTATGACATTACCACCTATCTGGTCACCAAGCCAAGGTAGTGGCTCTTGGTTTCATAATCAAGAAAAAGGGGGTCTCATCACAAGCCATCCTTCTTGTTTCTGTGAAATGTTTTGTGGATGACATTGTCACTTCTGGTCACCAAGCCAGGACAGTGGCCCTCAACTATTCCCTTGTAGCACAAAATAAAATATCAAAATAAAGAAAGCTTAGAAATAATAAATGTAAATGAGTGGGATAGGAAACAATTACATTCATGACAAGGTGCAACTCACCCTCCATAAAGGCTCCCACATGTAAGACTCTACATTTCCCTATTATCACATGCACCCCATGCCACTTCATACACTTACATGACTTGGATTAGGCTCCACCTGGGAAACACCCTAGACTTAAGGGGGATTAACCCAATAGGAAATCTTGAGACCTTTCCCAAACTTAAATTTGGAAATTTTTATAACGTATTTAAGCATTTGTTTGGTTTAGGGGGTTTGATGCACATTTTCGGGTGGTTTGATTATTGGATGTGATTTACTAGCTATGATACTCATGACTCATGGATGCTCGGAGGGCGTACCTATTTGTCTTTGCAAGACATTTCTCGATGGACATGTATTCATGAGGAGATGACCATTTTCGACCTCCATGAGGGCTTGAAGCCTAGGGATGGATGTTGAGACATCGGACTTGGGGAATGACAATGATGACTAGCTTACGTGATATAAGAGGAGGTATTTTCCTTTGGAGGCACTCTAGCAGGCCTAGGGAGGAGGATTTTTCCCTCCATGCACTAGGACACTACCCTTTGTAGTATGAGACATCATCCTTCTAGTCTAGGGTGGCAGGGTTCCTTGAAGATGATGGTAGCACGTGTGGACAAATATTGAGGCCTTTGGAGACCTAGCTCCTTGTTCTTGCAGCCTAATGTCCCCTTGAGGAGACCCAACATCACCCTAGAAGGGATGACATCACCTTGTTTAGGTTTATTTTTTGTAAATTTATTTAATTTGTAAATTAAGGGCACAATTGTTGAGGTCGGCCCTGTATTTTAAAACAAATTTAATTTTAGGACAGATTTTGGTATAAATATAGAAAAATGACATTCATTTTCATCATAAATCACCTCTCACAAGAGGGAGGCTGAAATTGGCGCCCTTTTGGGGATACTTGGCTGAAATTTTGAGGCATACTTGCTTGGATATTTGTTTGGATGCATTTTGGATCATTTCTTGGTGGAATTTTGGCAAATCTAAGGTTTTTTATGCTAGATTATTCTTGGTAAAGTAAGTAAATCTGGGATTTTCATTTCATGATAAATGTTTATGGTATGTTTACTTGTTCATATTTAAGATTATGAAATTACTTGCTTAAAAACCTTGGGAGTAAGAAACATAAGGTGCTTCTTTCTTGATCTTTGTTTTTCTAGTCTTGCCTAAGAAAATCTTGTCTAGACAAACTTATAGAGCCCTAAAGTGCTAGCACTTTAGAAGCTTTGTCTAGTTCTTATTGCATTAAATATATTTCAAGAGTCTAAGGATAGAAGAAATCGCTAGGGCCGAGAAGTGCCTACACCCTAGTTGAACCTTCTCTTATCGTCTTGGTACTTGAGGACTTAAGGTGCTACTCCTCAAGCTTCCACCTTTTCATATCTTAGACAAGTCTAATCATTGTTATCTCTCAAAGTTCATGTGTTGATATAATTGACTCCATAAACCCTAAAGGCTCTAGTCTCTTGTCTTTCTTTTGTTGGAAGGTTGATCAAACACTCAAATATTATTCTCTTAAGCTATTACTAATTGAATCTAACATTAATTTAGCCTAGATCGCTAACTTTCTTGTTGTTATAAATGTTTGCTACAACCATCTAACTGCAAAAAAAATTCTGCATAATTGACTTTGAAATATAGATAAGCACTTCAAAACTTGCTTATGACATTTGATTATCATTGTGCTTTGTAAATTCTACCTTTTCACTATCTTTTCAAGAAATTTTGAGGCATATTTCTTGCAGCTGTTACAAAATATGTTTTGTTGTTGTAAACTTTCATTTCACTGCATTTTTATATCAGCTAGCATAATTTCACTTGGTTTGTTATCTTGTGAAGCTTTACTATAATATTTCTACATGATAATGCCATATATTTGCTCTATTGTTTTGTTTTGGGAAGGTACACTTCAACATCTTCATTTTCTTCATTCCTCCTCGAAGTAAACCTTGTGACACCTTTGACTTCAGTTACCAGTGAGAGGGGGGGTAATTTTATCCTTATCCTTAGCTTACCCAACCCTTTAGGTCACTAGGGACACCTCCCTTGGGGTAAACCTCCTTCTACTCCTGAACAGAAAAGGGTTTCCTATTAAGGTGACAGTGATAGGTCACCCCCTTGTTATGCCAATATTATATCACTTGCTTTGGGATTTGGGAAAGTACATATTATGTGATAACATTGCCTATAGCCTGTCACACGAGGACCCATGAGACAAACAAATTTTTTCCACGAGGACAAGTCAGATATGAAGAATGATTCATACATTAGGTTGTAGGAGTTGGCAAGAGGCTACATGCATATTTGACAGTGTTCAAGTACAACCGATCATCTACAAAAGTAAAATTTATGTTGTACAGTTGTTTGAACTTGGATCTTGGTGATTGCTTGAGGTATGGTCATGTGAGGTTGAGTAGATGCCCTTGAGGTACTATTGGTTGTATGGTATATGTTGTATGAGGCAGACCTAAAAAGGCACATTATTGGTGCATTTGTTATTTGTACTTGGTATACATTATTGGGTAATTTGTTGAGGCATATCTTGTGTCATATTGTACATGTTTGAAGTAGTTTGGTTGTGATGTATTATTGAAGATATTGGTACAAGTTTAGGCTGCATAATAGTGAGGGTTTGATGCATGGTTGATGTGATAGTTCATTAGACGTGTTTCATGGATGGTATGGCACATCATAAGACATATCCTTGGTACATTGTATAAGGTTGTTATGGTTCATTACTAGAGACACATATTTGTGATATCAGAATACACTTGAGGCATATACTTGGTATATGATCTTGGTTGATTATGATGCATGCTTAAGGTTTTGGTTTATACATTGATACATATGTTGGTACACAGTTGATGGTTGATGTACATGGTTGATGGTTGAGGTACATGGTACAGGTGTTGGTGCATGGTTGATCCACCTGTTGTTGTACACGTGTTGGCGCATGGTTGATACACGTGTTTTCGTATAGATTGTGGTACACAGTTGATGTTTTGTAGGGTACAGGTTGATGGTGACAATGATAGGTTGGACAGGTTGATCGATGATAGGTTGATGTGATAGTGGTAGTGACAATGACAATGACAATGACAGTGACAATGACAATGACAGTGACAGTGGCAGTGATTATGGCAGTGATAGTTGGTCTACACTTATATTTCAGGGTGGCAGGACGGGGCAAGGAAAGGGGGTTGTAGCCTCCTTCTAGTTGGTGCTTGGGAGAATCAAGGAGTTGGAGCTTCCTTCAGGTTGGAGCCTATAAACTAGGGGGTTGGAGCCTCCTTCCAGTTGTAGCTGGTAAATCAAGGAATTGTATCTTCCTTCAGGTTGGATCCTATAAATAGGGGGGTGGAGCCTCCTTCCAGTTGGTGTTGGAGAATTGGGAAGTTGGTGCTTCCTATGAATGTGTTTCTTCTGACATATAAGAAAATAATTATGTGGTTTTCTCCCATTTGGGTTTCCATGTAAATTTTGGTGTACTGTGTATCTGTGGATGATCTTATGCATTGTTGATTTATATCGATTACGATATATTGAATAATAATGATAAACCAATGATACACTGCTAATAAAGTTAAAGAATGCATATTGTGGCTAAAAGTAATTTAATTGTTCATACGAATTCACCCCCCCTCTTAGTATTCCAACAATTGGTATTGATATCCCCATTTTGTGGGATAACTAAGGTTATCATGTCTCGCGGCCCTCATGTTGCATATATGGAGTGTTGAGAGACTACATGACCATCAGTATCCACTTGCACAGATTGAGACCCTTCTCACCACCACAAAGGTCGATATTTTCATATGGCATCCACCACACCAGCTTGCTTCCAAGAGGCACAGGGCCTTGCTCCATGAGGTACAAGTCAGGTATTATGGTGAGTGTCACTTCAATATTTGAGGCATGTTGAGTATGTTTTATCTTATACTACTTTAGATTTCATGACATATGCTTGAACATTATGCCTTTTTCCCCATTTCACCTTGGTGGTTGACATTGTGCCCTAGTAAGTTGTCTTCCTCAGGGATGGGTTTCCTACTAAGAACTCCCTTTAAGAGCCATCGTACCATTCCCAACCATACTTACCAATTTCTATCACTTAAAACCCCCCATTTCCTTGTCTCTTCAGATTTTAGGGTGTATTGACCCAAGAAGGGGTTGTCCCTCATTCTACGAGAAGAAGGGGCTAAAGGCCCAGAGGGATTGTTGTTGGATAAAAAAATAAAGGCCCAGAGGGATTGTTGTTGGATAAAAAGATAAAA
>ML827319.1:93217-105362 GCA_009831015.1 Picea engelmannii | reverse complement strand
TATAAAGCTACTTATAGTGATTCACTTTTATACTTGAAGTGAAATGCACTTTACAATTTATAGCATGAACTTTTTAAAAAAAAGGTAACAAAAGAGAGACTTGAACTCAAGACCTCTTACTTAATAAGGCAAGTTTTAACCAACTGGTCTAGAAAAACATATTGTAATGTTCAGAAGGAGGATTGGGGGTGTTGTTGTTGTTGTTGTAGAAGACGGCCTTGGAGAGCATGCTCTAAAAAAACTCTTTTCACACAAGAAAAAAATTTCGCTTCCCGATGACAAGAAGGGTTAGATCTCGGTTAGCTTACCCGGAAGATGCACCTTTTCCTATCTGTTTCTGATTTTACGAGATCACATAAGGAACGGGGCAAAGAGCATACACATATCTAAAATAGTAGCAGCCCGGAAAAAAAAATACAAACCATAATAAAATCAAAACTTTGCAAAAATTTAAAAATGCGTATTCAGACTTTATACCTCCGGATTCTGACTGTAATGGCCGTATCTTGGGCAAATGGAAACCTTTTCGAGTGAAAAGAAAAGTGTTCCTGAATGAAAAGCATGCTTCGGACGCAATGGAACAGTCCTTTCAGCCCAGAAATGTACAGAAATGCCAGAAAATGGAGATGAGGCAACTCGGCTTCACGATCTCGATCTACAACAGGAGCGGGTCTTCAAACAGGCTCTGATACCATGTTCAACAACATAGGTATTCCAACAGAGGAAGAACACCTTCAGTAACCACTCACATAACCAGATCAAAGATCAACACACCGATTTTTTCACGTGGTAAAACCCCTATGGGGAAACATCCACGGCCCCAGGCAACGCGGCCACTTGGAGCAGTTTATTAATGCAAAGAAAAAGATTACAGAGAGATTTTACAAGAGAGTTTCTCACAATCGATTATCGGCAAATGACCCTCCATGCTCTCTAAATAGAGATCATGGACCAATCGGGTGTGAAGCCACGGATCAATGGCCATTAAGATCGAGGAGAGTATGAACCGTCAGATCACTCTATGTCGGGAACATATCGTGACCGTCGGATTACCTAACTACAAATGCATACTAATGCATACTAAAGAAACAAACTTTTACCTAACAACATATTAGACCAAGTAGATCTTAAATAACTCCTAAGTGTCTAAATATCCTAACAATTCCCTGAATTGACGACCTCCTTGATCAACTCATGGGGGCCAAATACTTCAGTAAGATTGATATGAAGTCTGGCTACCACCAGGTCCTGATAGAACAGACAGATGTATGGAAGACCGCCTTCAAGTCAAAGGAAGACCTTTTTGAATGGTTGGTCATGCCCTTTGGTCTGACAAACGCTCCAACCACTTTCATGAGGATGATGGATGATATCTTGCGACCATTCACCAATACTTTTGTAGTGGTGTATCTTGATGACATTCTCATTTACAGCAAGACTTGGTCCGAACACTTGCAGCATATTCAGCAGGTTTTGCACACCCTATGACAGCACAAGCTATACGCCAACTTGGAAAAATGCTCCTTCGGCATGGACAAGGTCCATTAACTAGGTTACATCATTGATCAACATGGCGTACATGTGGATCCAGCCAAGATCCAAGTCATCCGTGACTGGCCAGCCCCAGCCACACTCACTGAGCTTCGGAGCTTCTTGGGCCTTGCCAATTTCTACCGCAGGTTTGTGTTGGGATTCTTCCATATTGCATGGGCCCTCAGCCAAATAACCAGGGGTGGTGGTAAGGCGAAATTTGCATGGGGTCGGCCCCAACAAAAAGCGTTTGATGATTTGAAGCAGCGCTTGTGCTCATACCCAGTACTTTCACTACCAGACCTACAACAACCCTTTGAGATTGAGACTGATGCTTCAGACTATGTTGTGGGTGTCGTTCTCATGTAGCATGGCCACCTTGTGGCCTATCATAGTGCGACACTATCTGATGTTGTCCATAAGTACCCTACTTACAACAAATAAATGTACTCCATTGTGCAAGCCTACCACTAGTGGAGACATTACATTCTTGGGAGGGAGACAGTCATCCACATTGATCATAAGCCATTGCAGTTCATGCAGACACAAGGAAAATTGCAGAATCACTGCCATCAAAAGTGGTCCACATACTTGTAGCAATTCCACCTCAACATCAAGTATAAATCAGGAAGCACCAAATGCATCGCTGATTTCCTTAGCAGACCACCAGTCGCGACACTCACCATAGTGCTAGTCTCATGCGTCCATGAGACCTCTGGATGGCCCCAACTCTATGAGACAGACCCGGACTTCGCCACCACCTACCAAATGTTGGGTGCAAAGGCAATTGTTGATAATTTCCATCTTCAAGATGGGTTGTTGTGTCGTCTAGGCCATATATGTGTTCCCTCAAGTGAGCGAGCGAAGCTAATCTAGGAAGCCCACTATAGTCGGGTGGCAGGACACTTCGGTGTCAAAAAGACAGTGGAAATGCTACAAAAACATTTCTACTGGCCGAAAGTTCGACAGGAGGTCAGCAAGTATATCAGGTCTTGCACTGCCTACACTATTGCCAAACCAACCACTAAGAAACAGGGCATGTACACCCCTCTTCCTACTCCTGATAGACCATGGGAATCCATCTCAATGGACTACATGTTGGGCCTCCCATCCACCAAGCAGGGAAATGACTATGTTTTTGTGGTTGTCGATCGCTTTTCTAAGATGGCGATTATGGTTGCTTGCAAGAAGAGAATCACAGCAGAAGCCACTACCAAGCTCTTCTTTGAATGAGTCTGGGTACATTTTGGAATCCCACAAACCATTGTCTCAGATCGGGAAAGTCGATTTCTCAGCACATTCTGGTCGAGCCTCTGGTCACTACTGAACACCAAGCTCACCAAATCCACGGCCTTTCACCCCCGGACAGATGACCAAACCGAGGTCGTAAATCAAATGATCGTGCATATCCTGCGCATGTATAATTCCAAGCACCCTCACACATGGGATGAGAGTCTTCCCTATGTTCGTCATAGCTACAACTGAGCCTTGCATAGCTCAATCGGCCACAGCCCCTTTCAGGTGGGATTGGGATTCCAACCATTGGGTCCCATAGATGTTGCACTTCCCCTTGTGGTCACCTCAACCAACTCCTCTCCTGCTCCAACTGAGGCTGACAAAGCCACCCGATTCATTGAGAGGATCCAACACAACCACCAACAGGTTTAGGATATCCTACAGAAGTCCAATGACAAGTACAAGCAGCGCCATGATCAACATTGGGTTCCACACAAGTTTCAGGTGGGCGACAAAGTTTGGTTGCACTTGCAAAAAGAACACCTTATAGGACTCCATAGGAAGCTTCACCCACTTCATTATGGGTCGTAAACCATCACCAAGGCTGTGGGGGATAATGCTTTTGTGCTCAACATTCCTCCTTTCCTTGGCCTGCGCCCGGTGTTCAACATGGACCTCCTTCGGCCTTATTTCCCACCATTATTGGACACCTCAGATGTAGCAGAACAACTGACACCAACAGATCTCAACCCCGACTACATACAATAGGCATCCAGTGATCAGATTGTGGACACACAGATCAAGGGCACTCGACAACAAAGTATCCATCTTTATCTAGTCGTCAAAGCAGGGCAGCTCCTACACCAAGGCAAGTGGCTCACTCGAGGCCAAATTCAGCAAAAATTTCCTCATCTGATGGGGTAACTCAACGCAATGGAGACCATTGCTTCCTAAGGATGGAGGATTGATCCAGGTGTATATCGGTGGCCACCCACCTTTTCCAGCTGGCTCAAAACAACTTTCTAGCAATTTTGATAATTTACTATTTTTAGCAATTTTTCGGGTCTTGAACTTTCGGAGCCATTTTGAGGCCCTAAACGACGTTTTTTGGGGTATGTTGCATGCAACTGTTGTAGTCCTCGGATAGATATTTCCAATGGGGTATCATATGCCTAAAACGGAGATAGTATGCAAAAGTTACAACCCCGGGAAGTTGATGTACTGACTTACCCAAACGGGGCCCACATGACTTTTGGCGCTTCATCTCCTAGGGTTAGGTTTTTGGATGTTTAGGGGTTTTGAAACTCCTTTTTATTGTAAAAAGGCCTTGAGAGCCTCATGGTAATCATAACTCTCCCATTGTGAGAAGTAGATAATTGAAATTTTCAATACCCTTGAGGAGTCTTTTCTATCTTTTTCTATGATATGGTGTCTTTTTGGTTATGGAGTTTATAATGATGATGCACTAGCTCTTGGATGTCATTCTCTTGCTATTGTGGTGATTTATCTTGGAATCTTATGGTTTATCTTGTTGCTATTGGATTGGTAAGGATTTTTACTTGTTGTTATCATTTGTAATTCAAGCTCAAGGTTGATTTTGCTAAGGCTAGGTAGGGAGTATAAGTGCATACACCCCTACTTTAGCTTCATCATACTTTTAAGCATATAATTTTTGTTTGCAAGGGTTTGCCAAGGAAGAATAAGGACATACACCCCTTAGTTTTAAACCTTAGCTAGGTTACTTGCTTTGGGGAATAAGAGGATTTATGTCTGCAAGGAGGTAGAATCTCTAGCTCTTTTCTTTTGACCCCATTAACCCATAATCAAAGGCATTATTCATTGCATTGGTAAATGTGGAAAGTTGTTGTTTTGAAGTTCTCTCATTGGGACATTGTTCCTTAAGCCCTAGGCTATCTTGCCTCATTGAGGTGTCCTCTTTCACCGACTATAACTTGTTGTTGTTAAAAAAATAACCTACAACCATTAGGTCTGCATAAATATAACCATCTAACCCTAGATAAGTCCTAAACTAACCCTAAGAATTGGCTACAACTTTTCCCTAACAAACTACTAACCCTAGCGCACTTTTTGAGCTAGTTGGAAGTGATTTTCATTGGCTTAATCTTTTGTTATAAGGATTGGTTTTCTACAGCCATAAGGCTGATAAATATCATTGCAGTAAGATTTTTGTTGCAACCTTTCTTTTGTGCTAAAGTCTTGCTCTATCATTGTTGAGTTAAACTAGTCTTTACTAGCTTGTCTCTTTCTTACTTAACTAGATTTTTAGCACTTATTTTGCAGTCCTTATTATCTTTTATATGCTGATATATTTCACTGATTATTTCTTCAATTAGGGACAAAAATATTAACTTTCTTGTCCACCTAACATTTTATATCATATACTTGGTTTTCCTTGTGTCTCGGGCAGGTACTCACTCTTGGAATATTACTCAAAGCATTGGCAACCATAAACCTTTCCCAAGAATCTTTTCCAATTTCCCCCTACCATTTATAATTTAACTTTAGGGGCATCCATCCATACATCTCATTTTCCATCTCATTTCCCCCTAGGGTCACTGGGTTTCCCCCCTTGAGGTGACTACCTCACCTCTAAAGTGTGATGTCTCGTTTCCAAGAATAGCCTCAGTAGGGAGTGAATTAGTAGTCTATCTGTTCTCATAGACTATAGTCTGGCACAAACTAAGAACAAAGGGAGAAATAAGGGTGAATAAAGGGCTAAATGATGAATTAATCCAAAAAGCATAGGAAAAATCACTTAAGCCAAAGTCAATGGAGAAATAGAAGAAAAAGGTGCTAAGGGGGGACTTAATTAATTATTCACACTCAACTTAGGAGAAAGACGCCTAGCTTAAGTGATGTCAATGAAAAATTAGATCGATGGAGGTATAAGAAGACGAATTCGACCTAATTCTTCATTATTATTGATTTGAGAATTAATAAACAGCTTCCAGAGGAGGAAGTCGACCTCAACATATGTTTTGTGGATTTCTTGAGGAAACCACAACCACAGATCGATTTCGGTGTTGGAAGAAACACCCTAGCCTATCAAAAGTACCATCCAGGAATTTCACCGTGCCATATTAGGGATCTACAAACCCAGTTCAGTTAGTGTGTATTACATCTAGTGAGGGCGCAAGGGTTTGAGAGATAGTTTTGTGTAGTTGGACGATACTGGAGCAGATCTCTTCATATCCTTTCGACCCATTTGAGAGGGAGCCAGGGCACTTCTTTTGAGCCATCATTCATCATATTTCGAGGGATTAATCTCTTTGTATGCATCATACATCCAGGAAGTGCGCAACACTTGGGAAGGTACATCAAGGGTTCTAAAGAGCTCACTAGGTCAGATCCAGGGAACCCCTCCCGAACCATTACAGAGGAGACTAGGGAGATCATTTTGAGATAGGTATCATCCGATTCCAATGGTGGAATCATCAGGGCGTATTGCCAAATCCCAGGAGGTGTGCAAACCCCTAGGGGGGTCTCATTTGGGGTCCATCCAAAGCTTCAGTCTGTCAGATATCAAGAGGAGCTTAGAGGTCAGGGCACACAGTTTGGGACAATTTCCAGGCCGATCAGATGAGTTACGCCACTAGGGTGAATATATCTTCATTTGCAGCAGTTGTCATGAATTTCTAGGGTTGTATGCAGTCGATCTATCCATGCATGTGCAGAACCATTCACATCTTCTTATCATGGGTATTTTATGTTAGTTTGCATTATATTCCAGTGATGATCTGTGAGATCTAGCTGATGATTAGTTTACTTCTTTCCACATGCTAGTTGTATTTTCTGTTATTTCACATAATACATATTATTGAGCTATGTTGTCCTTTATTACTCGCATGCATGATATAACTATAAAACATCATTCTATCTTAACACACATGCAAAATCACCGCACATGTTAAGACAAAGAAACTAAAATGCATCCAGAAACCCCCAGAGTATCAGATCTGAGAGCCAAAACATCAATTTCAGTAGAGCACATCCAGATCCATCAGATCATGCATATTTCAGTGGTATTAGAGCCTTCTTCCTACCAGCCTCTGAAGAAGTGCTTTCTCATGACCCCATGTTTCTGGGAACATGTCCATAATACCCAAAGGGTTGAAGTCATATTGGGGATGAGTACATTCAGTACTGCACGGGACATAGTAGAGGCAAAATGGAATACACTCCCTTCCACACTTGGTCAGATACGGAGCCAGAAATAAAGGATAGGGATCACATCAGTTTTAACACCGAGGCATAGATGGAGAGGATTATGGGTGACAGGCGTGAGACACCAGAGGGAAAGGGGAAAGTCTGTGAGACACAACATGACAGTATGAAGTCCATATTGAATGACCTAGCTAGAGGACAGTGAAATATGATGAACGCTATAGCACCAATGGCCATCAACACATAGATTATCCAACACAGTGTGAGCACTATGGGTGTCAACACAGCAGGAGGAGCGAGTGGTTCAGGAGGACACTAGGGAGGTGGTGCCAGTGGTTCCAATGGATCTCAGGGTGGAGCGAGTGGGAATCCTTCACCTATATTTACCTATACATCGTCTGGGAGGATTCCTCGATCAGGCTGATGGTTTATCTTTCTAGCAGAATTTTCTCCCTCCCACCCATCTCCATGAGTTTTATTTCATGATCGAATATATGTGTGTTTATACTCATTGGTATTATGTGTTATTATGTGCTTGACTTATCTTTGTTGTATTACATGATTAAGCACAGGGGGAGATACTTGATGAGATGACCATCTCATTTCACTGATTGTGTGACTTCACTTGACATCACCCATCACCTGATATTCAGGGCCCCAAGGCCCCAAGTAAGTAGGTAGGTCATATCATATTTCCTCCATTTGCATCTTGATTGATCATATTAGTTTAGATGCATTTCATATTTCATTTTGATCTATTGGAATATTGATTTCATGCTTAGTCTAGAAATTTTTGAAAAAATGCTAAAATTTTCTTTTCTAGATTAGTTTTTATTTTTGGATTTTTATGTATATGGACAAAGGGTGATAACACCACCCTAGATGCTCTAATGTTTTTGTATGATTTTTGGTAGGCACAGGACTACCAGGAGATGTTGAGGTTCTCATGCACTCTATGGCGAGCACATGTCCCCAAGTAGGAGCGAGATGTTATCCCCATTTTATGGAATAACTAAGGAGATCATGTCTCTAGGACCTTAGGTTGTAGATATGGAGTATCGAGAGACTACATGACCAACAATATCTACTTGCACAGATTGACACCCTTCTCACCACCACATAGGTTAGGATTTTTATATGGCATCCACCACACCAGTTGGCTTCCGAGAGGCACTAGGACTTGCTCCATGAGGTAAAAGTCGGGTATTATGGTGAGTGTCATTTCAATATTTGAGGCATGTTGAGTATGTCGTATCTTAGATTGCTTTAGATTTCATGACATATGCTTGGACATTATGGATTTTTCCCCATTTCACCTTGGTGGTTGACATTGTGCCCTAGTAAGTGGTCTTCCTCTAGAATGGGTTTGCTACTAGGAACTCCCTTGAAGAGTCATCGTACCATTCCCAGCCATACTTACCACTTTTCATCACTTAAAACCCCCCATTTCCTTGTCTCTTGGGATTTTAGGGTGTATTGATGCAAGAAGGGGTTGTCCCTCATTCTATGGTAAGAAGGGGTTGAAGAACCAGCGAGATTGATATTGCTAAAAAGATAAAAGCCTATATATATAAACCTTTCAGATGCTTCGCCCATGGATTCCCCGAGAAAGCAATGAAATGCTTCTCTGTAAGAAAAAGGGGAACCGCTAGAATAAATGATAGTGAAATCTTAGGGGGTTAGTTGGAGGATAGGAGGTCTCATCATGATTTGGCCTATCATGATCATGGGTATCTAGAAGTATGACATTAAAATCATCTAGCCATCAAGCCAGGGTAGTGGCTCTCACTTACACGACTGAGAGAAAGGGAGTCTCATCATGTGCCAACCTTCTGATTTATGTAAGGTATTTTTGAGTGACATTGTCATTATCTGGACACCACACTAGGACAATTTCCTTCAACTCATTCCTTAAAACATGAAAGAAACAAATAATGCCAAGAGGATAGGCTTGGAAAAAGTGCATTGCAAATGAAGGTGCCACACACCCTCTACAAAGGCACCCATGAATGAGACACTACAACTCCTTGTATGTCATGAACCCCATGCCCAATGAGTCTTGATCCATAACCACTTCATCTACTTCACATCTCTTAGAGAGGGATCACTTCAGAAACACTCCTTGACCTAGGGAAAGATCTACCCAATAGGACACCTCGTCGACCCTCCCATACCCAAGCTTGGAAAGTTGCATAATGTCTTTGAGCACTTACTTGTTTGAATGGGTAATATTTGATGCACATGCTTAGGTGGCTCATTTATTGATTTTATTTACTCACCAGGATATTTTGACTTGAAATCCTTAGGGGGCGTGCATATTTGTTTTTGCAGGACCTAGCTGGTGGACAGTTTTGAAAGAATAAGCCTAGCTTGGGCTTGCATGGGACTTGAATCCCATAGGTTGGATGCCAAGGGCTCACATTTCAGATCATGAAGAATTGAATTTGGAGGCTCGAAAGATGAATTGCGAGACATAACCTATCCCTCACATGCAAAATGAATTACCTAGAAGAGGAAAAATGTCTCATTGGAAGCTTGACGTCACCTAGAAGGGATAGGGTTTGATGGTGAATATGTTGTTCATTGACACAGGGACGTTTTGAGGAGAAGAGGATTTTGACCATGAGGAGATGGCTTAGATGAGTGACATTTGTCCTTTAGAGGCCTAACTACGCATCTCCAACTCCAACGACTTGCTCCTAGTGTCAAAACGTCCCCCAAAGGGGTGATGTCACCTGTTTTAGGGTTTCTTTTGTGTAAAAGTGAATTTTAATTGAATTGTTTAATATTATTTTGTTACAAGGGGTAAGATAAGGGTTGTGGACCCATTATCTTGTGTTTTACACTTGCTAATGTGGAAAAACTATGTGAATGACATTTTGTATAAATAGAGATCATAAGATCTCATTTTGAATCATAACTCTCCCATTGTGAGAAGTAGAGGACTGAAATTTTCTCTACCCTTGAGGATTTTTTTCTATCTTATGCTATGATAAGGTGTTGTTTTGGTTATGGAGTTGATAATGATGGTGTGCTAGCTCTTGGAGGTCATTCTCTTGCTATTGTGGTGGTTTATCTTGGCATCTTATGGTTTATCCTATTGCTATTAGATTGGTAAGGATTTTTACTTGTTGCTATAATTTGTAATTCAAGCTCAAGGTTGATTTTGCTAAGGCTAGGTAGGGAGTATAATTTCATACACCCCTACTTTAGTTGCATCATATTTTTAAGCATATAAATTTTGTTTGCAAGGGTTTGTTAAAGAAGTATAAGGGCATACACCCCTTAGTTTTAAACCATAGCTAGGTTACTTACCTTGGGGAATAAGAGGATTTATACCTCTAAGGAGGTAGTAGTTCTAGCTCTCTCATTTTTACCCCATTAACCCATAATCAAAGGCATTAGTCATTTCATTGGAGAAACAAAATGTGGCATTGGTAAACGTGGAAAGTTGTTGTTTTGAAGTTCTCTCATTGCGACATTGTTCCTTGAGCCCTATGCTATCTTGCCTCATTGAGGTGTCTTCTTTCACCCACTATAACTTGCTTTTGTTACAATACTAACCTACAACCATTAGGGTTGCATAATCTAACCATATAACCCTAGATAACTCCTAAACTAACCCAAAGAATTGGCTACAACTTTGCCCTAACAAACTACTAACTGTAGCGCACTTTTTGAGCTAGTTGGAAGTAATTTTCATTGGCTGATTCTTATGTTATAAGGATTGGTTTTATACAGCCATAAGGCTAATAAATATCACTGCAGTAATATTTTTGTTGCAGCCCTGCTTTTGTGCTAATGACTTGTTATATCATTGTTGAGTTAAACTAGTCTGTACTAGCTTGTCTCTTGATTACTTAACTAGAATTTTAGCACTTATTTCATAGCCCTTATTATATTTTATATGCTCATATATATCACTAATTATTTCTGCAATTAGGGACAACAAGCTTAACTTGCTTGTCCACCTAACATATTGTATCATATATGTGGTTTTCCTTGTGTCTCGAGCAGGTATTCACTCTTGGTAGGTTACTCAATGCATTGGAAACCATAAACCTTTCCCAACACTCTTTTCCAAGTTCTCCCTACCATTTATAATTGACCTTTAGGGACATCCATCCATACATCTCATTTCCCCCTAGGGTCATCGAGATTCCCCTCTTGAGGTGACTACCTCACCTATAAAGTGATGGGAACACCTACCGAAGGTGAAAATGGTTAGGTGATCTCTAAGTTGTCGCTAATTGGTGGTTGGGTCAGGATTTTCCCAACCTACAACTTGTGTGATAACAGTTATCAGAGCAGGTCCTTCAAGAAAATAGTTTAACCACTAGAAGGAAGATCATGGATTATACTAAGAATGGAGCACCAATGCTCAAAGGTCAAAATGGTCTTGACTATATAATATGGAATAATAGAATGAAAGTATTTTTAAAGGCATAGGAATATAATGTTTGGAAATCAGTTGTTACAGGGTACACTGCTACGAAGAAACCGAAGACTGCAACCAAGAAGGAATTGAAAAGAAACAATAAAATAGAAATGGATTTCATATGGGTAGGATTACCTGATCCGGTAATAGAAAAGGTTGGGAAAGGTTCATCAGCTAAAGAACATTCAGATAAGTTACATAATCTCTACTTTGAGGAATCTTCGATCACAAATCTAGAAAATGTTAAAGAAGATGAAAGAACAGAACAAGAAGAAAGAAGCTCATTGTGTCAAACATATTCAAAAGAAGAATATTGTAAAGAAGGAAAAGTAAACCTTGAAGCAGAGTTTATCAGTTCTTTAGATGAATTGACAAAAGAAAGGAAGAATATCAAGTCTCTTGAGGAAAAACTAGTCATGAAGAATTCTCAACAAGTTCCAAAGAATCCCAATAGGTCATCGCGAAACTAAAAGCTCAGCTAGAAGAAGCCGGAAAGATTGAAAAAACATACAAAATACAGATGGAAGAGAAGCAGTGTTTGGAAGCCAAAATAGCAGCACTAAGAAAGGAAGTAATGAAAGAGAAGCAGTGTTTGGAAACCGAAAGAAAGGAAGCAGGAAAGAGAGAGAAGATTTTGACAAATCATCTTAAGGAAAGAACTGACGACTTAAATCAGCTCAAAACAGAATTTATTCAATGTTGGTTATTTATCTTAGTTATTCCTTTCCATGATTTGACCCAGGTTCAGGTATTTTA
>ML827319.1:66471-93117 GCA_009831015.1 Picea engelmannii | reverse complement strand
TTTATTGTAAAAAGGCCTTGAGAGCCTCATGGTAATCATAACTCTCCCATTGTGAGAAGTAGATAATTGAAATTTTCAATACCCTTGAGGAGTCTTTTCTATCTTTTTCTATGATATGGTGTCTTTTTGGTTATGGAGTTTATAATGATGATGCACTAGCTCTTGGATGTCATTCTCTTGCTATTGTGGTGATTTATCTTGGAATCTTATGGTTTATCTTGTTGCTATTGGATTGGTAAGGATTTTTACTTGTTGTTATCATTTGTAATTCAAGCTCAAGGTTGATTTTGCTAAGGCTAGGTAGGGAGTATAAGTGCATACACCCCTACTTTAGCTTCATCATACTTTTAAGCATATAATTTTTGTTTGCAAGGGTTTGCCAAGGAAGAATAAGGACATACACCCCTTAGTTTTAAACCTTAGCTAGGTTACTTGCTTTGGGGAATAAGAGGATTTATGTCTGCAAGGAGGTAGAATCTCTAGCTCTTTTCTTTTGACCCCATTAACCCATAATCAAAGGCATTATTCATTGCATTGGTAAATGTGGAAAGTTGTTGTTTTGAAGTTCTCTCATTGGGACATTGTTCCTTAAGCCCTAGGCTATCTTGCCTCATTGAGGTGTCCTCTTTCACCGACTATAACTTGTTGTTGTTAAAAAAATAACCTACAACCATTAGGTCTGCATAAATATAACCATCTAACCCTAGATAAGTCCTAAACTAACCCTAAGAATTGGCTACAACTTTTCCCTAACAAACTACTAACCCTAGCGCACTTTTTGAGCTAGTTGGAAGTGATTTTCATTGGCTTAATCTTTTGTTATAAGGATTGGTTTTCTACAGCCATAAGGCTGATAAATATCATTGCAGTAAGATTTTTGTTGCAACCTTTCTTTTGTGCTAAAGTCTTGCTCTATCATTGTTGAGTTAAACTAGTCTTTACTAGCTTGTCTCTTTCTTACTTAACTAGATTTTTAGCACTTATTTTGCAGTCCTTATTATCTTTTATATGCTGATATATTTCACTGATTATTTCTTCAATTAGGGACAAAAATATTAACTTTCTTGTCCACCTAACATTTTATATCATATACTTGGTTTTCCTTGTGTCTCGGGCAGGTACTCACTCTTGGAATATTACTCAAAGCAT
This sequence comes from Picea engelmannii, assembly GCA_009831015.1. Lineage (NCBI taxonomy): Eukaryota > Viridiplantae > Streptophyta > Pinopsida > Pinales > Pinaceae > Picea > Picea engelmannii. The sequence continues at coordinate 91,968 of ML827319.1, read as the reverse complement.
TGGCAACCATAAACCTTTCCCAAGAATCTTTTCCAATTTCCCCCTACCATTTATAATTTAACTTTAGGGGCATCCATCCATACATCTCATTTTCCATCTCATTTCCCCCTAGGGTCACTGGGTTTCCCCCCTTGAGGTGACTACCTCACCTCTAAAGTGTGATGTCTCGTTTCCAAGAATAGCCTCAGTAGGGAGTGAATTAGTAGTCTATCTGTTCTCATAGACTATAGTCTGGCACAAACTAAGAACAAAGGGAGAAATAAGGGTGAATAAAGGGCTAAATGATGAATTAATCCAAAAAGCATAGGAAAAATCACTTAAGCCAAAGTCAATGGAGAAATAGAAGAAAAAGGTGCTAAGGGGGGACTTAATTAATTATTCACACTCAACTTAGGAGAAAGACGCCTAGCTTAAGTGATGTCAATGAAAAATTAGATCGATGGAGGTATAAGAAGACGAATTCGACCTAATTCTTCATTATTATTGATTTGAGAATTAATAAACAGCTTCCAGAGGAGGAAGTCGACCTCAACATATGTTTTGTGGATTTCTTGAGGAAACCACAACCACAGATCGATTTCGGTGTTGGAAGAAACACCCTAGCCTATCAAAAGTACCATCCAGGAATTTCACCGTGCCATATTAGGGATCTACAAACCCAGTTCAGTTAGTGTGTATTACATCTAGTGAGGGCGCAAGGGTTTGAGAGATAGTTTTGTGTAGTTGGACGATACTGGAGCAGATCTCTTCATATCCTTTCGACCCATTTGAGAGGGAGCCAGGGCACTTCTTTTGAGCCATCATTCATCATATTTCGAGGGATTAATCTCTTTGTATGCATCATACATCCAGGAAGTGCGCAACACTTGGGAAGGTACATCAAGGGTTCTAAAGAGCTCACTAGGTCAGATCCAGGGAACCCCTCCCGAACCATTACAGAGGAGACTAGGGAGATCATTTTGAGATAGGTATCATCCGATTCCAATGGTGGAATCATCAGGGCGTATTGCCAAATCCCAGGAGGTGTGCAAACCCCTAGGGGGGTCTCATTTGGGGTCCATCCAAAGCTTCAGTCTGTCAGATATCAAGAGGAGCTTAGAGGTCAGGGCACACAGTTTGGGACAATTTCCAGGCCGATCAGATGAGTTACGCCACTAGGGTGAATATATCTTCATTTGCAGCAGTTGTCATGAATTTCTAGGGTTGTATGCAGTCGATCTATCCATGCATGTGCAGAACCATTCACATCTTCTTATCATGGGTATTTTATGTTAGTTTGCATTATATTCCAGTGATGATCTGTGAGATCTAGCTGATGATTAGTTTACTTCTTTCCACATGCTAGTTGTATTTTCTGTTATTTCACATAATACATATTATTGAGCTATGTTGTCCTTTATTACTCGCATGCATGATATAACTATAAAACATCATTCTATCTTAACACACATGCAAAATCACCGCACATGTTAAGACAAAGAAACTAAAATGCATCCAGAAACCCCCAGAGTATCAGATCTGAGAGCCAAAACATCAATTTCAGTAGAGCACATCCAGATCCATCAGATCATGCATATTTCAGTGGTATTAGAGCCTTCTTCCTACCAGCCTCTGAAGAAGTGCTTTCTCATGACCCCATGTTTCTGGGAACATGTCCATAATACCCAAAGGGTTGAAGTCATATTGGGGATGAGTACATTCAGTACTGCACGGGACATAGTAGAGGCAAAATGGAATACACTCCCTTCCACACTTGGTCAGATACGGAGCCAGAAATAAAGGATAGGGATCACATCAGTTTTAACACCGAGGCATAGATGGAGAGGATTATGGGTGACAGGCGTGAGACACCAGAGGGAAAGGGGAAAGTCTGTGAGACACAACATGACAGTATGAAGTCCATATTGAATGACCTAGCTAGAGGACAGTGAAATATGATGAACGCTATAGCACCAATGGCCATCAACACATAGATTATCCAACACAGTGTGAGCACTATGGGTGTCAACACAGCAGGAGGAGCGAGTGGTTCAGGAGGACACTAGGGAGGTGGTGCCAGTGGTTCCAATGGATCTCAGGGTGGAGCGAGTGGGAATCCTTCACCTATATTTACCTATACATCGTCTGGGAGGATTCCTCGATCAGGCTGATGGTTTATCTTTCTAGCAGAATTTTCTCCCTCCCACCCATCTCCATGAGTTTTATTTCATGATCGAATATATGTGTGTTTATACTCATTGGTATTATGTGTTATTATGTGCTTGACTTATCTTTGTTGTATTACATGATTAAGCACAGGGGGAGATACTTGATGAGATGACCATCTCATTTCACTGATTGTGTGACTTCACTTGACATCACCCATCACCTGATATTCAGGGCCCCAAGGCCCCAAGTAAGTAGGTAGGTCATATCATATTTCCTCCATTTGCATCTTGATTGATCATATTAGTTTAGATGCATTTCATATTTCATTTTGATCTATTGGAATATTGATTTCATGCTTAGTCTAGAAATTTTTGAAAAAATGCTAAAATTTTCTTTTCTAGATTAGTTTTTATTTTTGGATTTTTATGTATATGGACAAAGGGTGATAACACCACCCTAGATGCTCTAATGTTTTTGTATGATTTTTGGTAGGCACAGGACTACCAGGAGATGTTGAGGTTCTCATGCACTCTATGGCGAGCACATGTCCCCAAGTAGGAGCGAGATGTTATCCCCATTTTATGGAATAACTAAGGAGATCATGTCTCTAGGACCTTAGGTTGTAGATATGGAGTATCGAGAGACTACATGACCAACAATATCTACTTGCACAGATTGACACCCTTCTCACCACCACATAGGTTAGGATTTTTATATGGCATCCACCACACCAGTTGGCTTCCGAGAGGCACTAGGACTTGCTCCATGAGGTAAAAGTCGGGTATTATGGTGAGTGTCATTTCAATATTTGAGGCATGTTGAGTATGTCGTATCTTAGATTGCTTTAGATTTCATGACATATGCTTGGACATTATGGATTTTTCCCCATTTCACCTTGGTGGTTGACATTGTGCCCTAGTAAGTGGTCTTCCTCTAGAATGGGTTTGCTACTAGGAACTCCCTTGAAGAGTCATCGTACCATTCCCAGCCATACTTACCACTTTTCATCACTTAAAACCCCCCATTTCCTTGTCTCTTGGGATTTTAGGGTGTATTGATGCAAGAAGGGGTTGTCCCTCATTCTATGGTAAGAAGGGGTTGAAGAACCAGCGAGATTGATATTGCTAAAAAGATAAAAGCCTATATATATAAACCTTTCAGATGCTTCGCCCATGGATTCCCCGAGAAAGCAATGAAATGCTTCTCTGTAAGAAAAAGGGGAACCGCTAGAATAAATGATAGTGAAATCTTAGGGGGTTAGTTGGAGGATAGGAGGTCTCATCATGATTTGGCCTATCATGATCATGGGTATCTAGAAGTATGACATTAAAATCATCTAGCCATCAAGCCAGGGTAGTGGCTCTCACTTACACGACTGAGAGAAAGGGAGTCTCATCATGTGCCAACCTTCTGATTTATGTAAGGTATTTTTGAGTGACATTGTCATTATCTGGACACCACACTAGGACAATTTCCTTCAACTCATTCCTTAAAACATGAAAGAAACAAATAATGCCAAGAGGATAGGCTTGGAAAAAGTGCATTGCAAATGAAGGTGCCACACACCCTCTACAAAGGCACCCATGAATGAGACACTACAACTCCTTGTATGTCATGAACCCCATGCCCAATGAGTCTTGATCCATAACCACTTCATCTACTTCACATCTCTTAGAGAGGGATCACTTCAGAAACACTCCTTGACCTAGGGAAAGATCTACCCAATAGGACACCTCGTCGACCCTCCCATACCCAAGCTTGGAAAGTTGCATAATGTCTTTGAGCACTTACTTGTTTGAATGGGTAATATTTGATGCACATGCTTAGGTGGCTCATTTATTGATTTTATTTACTCACCAGGATATTTTGACTTGAAATCCTTAGGGGGCGTGCATATTTGTTTTTGCAGGACCTAGCTGGTGGACAGTTTTGAAAGAATAAGCCTAGCTTGGGCTTGCATGGGACTTGAATCCCATAGGTTGGATGCCAAGGGCTCACATTTCAGATCATGAAGAATTGAATTTGGAGGCTCGAAAGATGAATTGCGAGACATAACCTATCCCTCACATGCAAAATGAATTACCTAGAAGAGGAAAAATGTCTCATTGGAAGCTTGACGTCACCTAGAAGGGATAGGGTTTGATGGTGAATATGTTGTTCATTGACACAGGGACGTTTTGAGGAGAAGAGGATTTTGACCATGAGGAGATGGCTTAGATGAGTGACATTTGTCCTTTAGAGGCCTAACTACGCATCTCCAACTCCAACGACTTGCTCCTAGTGTCAAAACGTCCCCCAAAGGGGTGATGTCACCTGTTTTAGGGTTTCTTTTGTGTAAAAGTGAATTTTAATTGAATTGTTTAATATTATTTTGTTACAAGGGGTAAGATAAGGGTTGTGGACCCATTATCTTGTGTTTTACACTTGCTAATGTGGAAAAACTATGTGAATGACATTTTGTATAAATAGAGATCATAAGATCTCATTTTGAATCATAACTCTCCCATTGTGAGAAGTAGAGGACTGAAATTTTCTCTACCCTTGAGGATTTTTTTCTATCTTATGCTATGATAAGGTGTTGTTTTGGTTATGGAGTTGATAATGATGGTGTGCTAGCTCTTGGAGGTCATTCTCTTGCTATTGTGGTGGTTTATCTTGGCATCTTATGGTTTATCCTATTGCTATTAGATTGGTAAGGATTTTTACTTGTTGCTATAATTTGTAATTCAAGCTCAAGGTTGATTTTGCTAAGGCTAGGTAGGGAGTATAATTTCATACACCCCTACTTTAGTTGCATCATATTTTTAAGCATATAAATTTTGTTTGCAAGGGTTTGTTAAAGAAGTATAAGGGCATACACCCCTTAGTTTTAAACCATAGCTAGGTTACTTACCTTGGGGAATAAGAGGATTTATACCTCTAAGGAGGTAGTAGTTCTAGCTCTCTCATTTTTACCCCATTAACCCATAATCAAAGGCATTAGTCATTTCATTGGAGAAACAAAATGTGGCATTGGTAAACGTGGAAAGTTGTTGTTTTGAAGTTCTCTCATTGCGACATTGTTCCTTGAGCCCTATGCTATCTTGCCTCATTGAGGTGTCTTCTTTCACCCACTATAACTTGCTTTTGTTACAATACTAACCTACAACCATTAGGGTTGCATAATCTAACCATATAACCCTAGATAACTCCTAAACTAACCCAAAGAATTGGCTACAACTTTGCCCTAACAAACTACTAACTGTAGCGCACTTTTTGAGCTAGTTGGAAGTAATTTTCATTGGCTGATTCTTATGTTATAAGGATTGGTTTTATACAGCCATAAGGCTAATAAATATCACTGCAGTAATATTTTTGTTGCAGCCCTGCTTTTGTGCTAATGACTTGTTATATCATTGTTGAGTTAAACTAGTCTGTACTAGCTTGTCTCTTGATTACTTAACTAGAATTTTAGCACTTATTTCATAGCCCTTATTATATTTTATATGCTCATATATATCACTAATTATTTCTGCAATTAGGGACAACAAGCTTAACTTGCTTGTCCACCTAACATATTGTATCATATATGTGGTTTTCCTTGTGTCTCGAGCAGGTATTCACTCTTGGTAGGTTACTCAATGCATTGGAAACCATAAACCTTTCCCAACACTCTTTTCCAAGTTCTCCCTACCATTTATAATTGACCTTTAGGGACATCCATCCATACATCTCATTTCCCCCTAGGGTCATCGAGATTCCCCTCTTGAGGTGACTACCTCACCTATAAAGTGATGGGAACACCTACCGAAGGTGAAAATGGTTAGGTGATCTCTAAGTTGTCGCTAATTGGTGGTTGGGTCAGGATTTTCCCAACCTACAACTTGTGTGATAACAGTTATCAGAGCAGGTCCTTCAAGAAAATAGTTTAACCACTAGAAGGAAGATCATGGATTATACTAAGAATGGAGCACCAATGCTCAAAGGTCAAAATGGTCTTGACTATATAATATGGAATAATAGAATGAAAGTATTTTTAAAGGCATAGGAATATAATGTTTGGAAATCAGTTGTTACAGGGTACACTGCTACGAAGAAACCGAAGACTGCAACCAAGAAGGAATTGAAAAGAAACAATAAAATAGAAATGGATTTCATATGGGTAGGATTACCTGATCCGGTAATAGAAAAGGTTGGGAAAGGTTCATCAGCTAAAGAACATTCAGATAAGTTACATAATCTCTACTTTGAGGAATCTTCGATCACAAATCTAGAAAATGTTAAAGAAGATGAAAGAACAGAACAAGAAGAAAGAAGCTCATTGTGTCAAACATATTCAAAAGAAGAATATTGTAAAGAAGGAAAAGTAAACCTTGAAGCAGAGTTTATCAGTTCTTTAGATGAATTGACAAAAGAAAGGAAGAATATCAAGTCTCTTGAGGAAAAACTAGTCATGAAGAATTCTCAACAAGTTCCAAAGAATCCCAATAGGTCATCGCGAAACTAAAAGCTCAGCTAGAAGAAGCCGGAAAGATTGAAAAAACATACAAAATACAGATGGAAGAGAAGCAGTGTTTGGAAGCCAAAATAGCAGCACTAAGAAAGGAAGTAATGAAAGAGAAGCAGTGTTTGGAAACCGAAAGAAAGGAAGCAGGAAAGAGAGAGAAGATTTTGACAAATCATCTTAAGGAAAGAACTGACGACTTAAATCAGCTCAAAACAGAATTTATTCAATGTTGGTTATTTATCTTAGTTATTCCTTTCCATGATTTGACCCAGGTTCAGGTATTTTAGGGATCCAACAAAGCCTCTAAAACTATCGGTGCTCCTAGTAAACCAAAAGGCAGCACAACGCATAGAGTGCTCTGCACAATCTCACCTAAGATAGTCTTAATGGGTGACTGCAATGCTCAGATGCCTGTAATCCAGGACTGAATGGGGATTTCTGAAGTGCACGTTGTGAATTCTATCTAATTATTAGAGTAATATATCATTGTTCTCATTCATGCATGTAATGTAACTGGATCCATTAATTCATTCATACATAATTATAACATTTACCCATAGACAGTAACAAAGATACAAACATTCAATCACATAACAAAAGTTTTACCATGGTTCACCCCCTCCTAGGCTACGTCCCCAAAGATATGGCTCTCAAGCTCTTTTATTATGGTAGTTCCAACACTACAACGTCGTGTGCTTTAAAACTCATCCTCAGTCGGGTCGAGATCTACTATGAGGCAGACTAGATCACACCAGGATCCTCAGCCTATGACCTAACCCTCAAGATATAACCTTATGACCCTCTACAACTCAACAACTTACAAGATTGGATCACATTATAGTAGTGTTACCAACTAGTTACTTCTTCTCACGCGGGTAACACTCCATAAAATCATAACCCTCTCCTTCTACCTTCCCCCTAGACCTCCTAGGTGTCTATTTATATGTGTTTTGGCTCATCATCCATTACAATGTTTTACAAAAACCCTAACCCTAATTTCGTTAGGTCTTCCATGCATGCGCACGTCCTGTTTTTCCTTCTAGTTGTTGCTTTCATCCCACATGCCTTTCTTCCCAAAATAGCCTTTCTTTCTGATTCATCTTGCTTCCAATAGGCCCCCAACACTGACATGTGGCTCGTCGCGAGCCACCTACCCCTTGTGTACTTCGTCAATCTCTCTTGAGATCGCTTAGAACTTCTCTGTGAGCTATGTTGCTTGTGTTTCAGCCTGCATGGTCTTCTCCTTGAGTGCGTCCAATACCTGCACTGCAATCTCATCGCTAACCATCCTTGCACACTCTGCCTGGGTTTGTGCCATATTCATTTTGGCTTCCTCAACATGTGCAATGACCTCTGTTGCTCGCTCCTGGAGTGGTTCCATTTGAGCCTGGCACTCCTTTTTTTGCGTCTGCGCAACTATGAGTTCTAACTATAGTTTCTTCATATCCTATGCTTCTTTGACGTGCTCTGTGATCTGCATTGTCTTCTGCCTCTACTGGAGGTCTTGGATAGTTGCGCTTATCCTTTCTCCATCCCGGTCCCACTGTTGGACCTATTGATCCTCTTCCAGCTTCGTCTAGAGTTGTGTTGCTTTCTCAAATAAGTCGGTTGTCGCATGGACTTGTTGCTCTATCTCTTTTATCTGTGTTGTTTCCTCCTACTTCCTTTGCTCCTTCACCTCTAGTGGAGTGGTAGGTGTGATTTTCTCCCAGAGGTGCTTGATCTCTTATTGGTATTGATCGATTTTCTACATAATCTGATCAATCTTATTTTTCTTCGTGATTTAGGTCGTCTACGCGTTCTTTAGAATTTTCTCATAGGCTACAACCAATTTTTGTTCTAGCACATTCACGCAGTCCTTCTCATATTTGGTCTTGAGATTAGCCTGCTCGAGTACCAATTCTAGCGTGTCTCAATTGTCCTTTGTCTGCTGCAATTCTGCTGCATATGTGTGTGCGCGAGACTGTACCTCATGTGTAATGTTGAATTCCAGTTTATACAAGGCCTTGGTTGGTATTCGCATCAATACCAATTGTATTTGAGCCAAGTCCTTTAGGGGTGTCTGCCCCACGATTTCATCCATGCACAACATGTTCGCTGTGATGTGAAATGTTGAGCTCGGTTGTGTTGTCGTATGGATCTTATCCTGCTCGCTTGATCCAGCTTCACCTTCTGTCTATGATGTTGATGGGACCATTCCTACAATGTTGTCGGTTCCATGCGCTTCTCCGAGCTGCCTAAGGAGATGTTGCGTGTGGGCCAACTCTTCCTCAATTTTGTCCCTTTGGTGTGCAGCATTATCAAAATCCTCGACTGTGTGATCCTGGATCATTTGGGCCACCATGTCTGCATCATCCTCGGTGATCATGTATTCTGGGGGTGTTTTGTGTGCCTTCGCCTTCTTGTGTGCACCCCCCGTCTAGAGGATTGGCCTCTTAGTTTGGCCTTTCTCTTGTGGAGTAGTACTTTATGTAGTTCCCTGTGCTGCCTCAGTCTATTTCTGTTGTACCTATAGTGCCTATGTGTTGTTCTTATTCCCCATCTGGGTGTCTTTCTTAGAAGTCCCCCCTTTTTTTGTTGTGCCTTGTTCTGATCTGTCCTTGGTTTCTTGGGCACTATTACCTCCTCAACTTGTGTTTGTTCCTATCTTACCTCCTCCTCCTCTACCTCTTACATCGTGCTCCATGGAAGGGCTTGGGTCTAGTGGAAAAAAATGAATACTTTGGCTCCTTCTATCCGATCAAGGCTATTAGGATGAGTAGCCATGAATAATGGAATTATGTCCCTAGATCCTGCACATCATTGCAATCGTCTAGGAACAGATTCAACAAATAAGGAGCCCAACTGAGTGTGGTGCCCTATGAAAACTGTGTTGTAGTTGCGACAATCTCAGTCGTGACTTCTTCCTTGTGACATTTCCTGAGTAATTTGTATGCCTTAATTTTTGTGGTCATTCTTGTCACAACATCACTAATACGCTTGATGATGATTCCACATGACCCCCTTTCGGTGCCATATTTCTTCTTCATTTCCTCGACCAGTGCTTTCTCCTTTGTTTTGTCTTCAAGGAACTACACGGGATCCTCACCCCATGATGGCAACCCTTTCATGTTTGCGATGAGCTCTACATCTATTGAGACGAGTTAATCTGGCCATAGATATTTTCCATGTGTGACTTCCATCAGTTGCTTGATGCAGTTGTTTGCATATTGGCCCCTCCCAAAGTGTGGTAGGTCCAAAAGGCCTAGAATCTCGTTTTTAGCCAGTCTTACTACCCACTGGACTAGTTGATTAATCGGTTCACCAAAGGGTCCTATACCCATAGTTTGTAGGTAGACTTGCTTGGAGAACTCCGTGAACTTGTCTATGTCCATAACATCATGGTATGAGTACTTCAATTTCTCCACATGTTCTAACAGATTTGTTGGTATATGTAACCCTTCCAGAATGCGGGGCAAGACAATGGTTGTGGTGGGTTGTCTGCGTGATGACCCGGGTACCATTTGCTTTCCCTTTTGTTGTGTTGGCTGGCTTGAGGTTCTAGCCTCCATTGTTCATTCTTCGGCATACTCATTTGGTCAACCAGTGACATCTTCCATTGTTCCCTCCTGTGGTTGTTCTGACATGGTTGTCTATGATCTTTTCGATGCGGCCATTTCTTCCTGGTTTGGAGCCATCCCATTGACTCTCAGGGATTCTTGAGGGTTTTTGGGGTGCACCTCGTTGCTTGCGTCCTCAGTCTGTTGGTCCTATCCTTCTATCGGCGTATCAATGTCCATGGTCATTGGTGTTGTCTGTTGGGTTTACTCCACAATGGGTGTGGGGCTTCCTGGTGTCATATCAGGCGACGAGATTCCATCCATGTTGATGACTTATGGAGGCTGATATGGTTGTTGTTCACTGCCCTGTGGCGGAGGTGATTCTCTAGCACTACCTCGAGGTTGTCTGGAAGTCTAGCTCGGTTCTCCCTATTTGGGTGGTTCCATGGTGGTAAATATGTCATTTGTCGAGGTTAGTGTCCTCTGCAACCCTCACTCTTTGCTTAGTATGCTCTATCGCTCTATGCCTTTCCTAATTTCACAATAACCTTTCCGCTCCCACGTGCTTACTTTGTATCATGGTCGTGTGAAGCTTGTCTGAGACATTACCATGATTGTGTTTTAATTGAACCATCGGTTCCCGTGTACTTTCCATTGATTTCCCTTGCCGTCGCTAGTTGGCACGATTAATGCGACATCCCATCAATCATTTCTGGCATTCAATTCCGATAAACGTCGTCAGTTGGCACTTCTTTTGTTGTATTCACCTTTTCCACTGTTTCCACTTTGTATTGACCGTTGGTCTTGTCTTCGGCGGGCTAGTGTTGCCAAGTGTGCACGCTCATTCTATTTTCGGTGCACCATGCCTCTGTTGTTATCTTTTCATGTACAGTATGGTGTGGCATTTTTTATTTTATTTTTTTCGATTCTTACTGTGCAGTAAATTTCAAGTTGCAGGTGGTCGAATGTCCTTATACAACTTCAATCAGCTCCCATAGATCATCCTTATTATTTTTGTGCCTCCTAAGTCCTTCAACTGTACAACTCCCCCATCTACGACAGTTTTTACTTCGTATTGTCCTAACCAATGCATTCTGAGTTTTCTTAGATGTTGAAAGGATTTACTGTCATACATCAACACTAAGTCTCCTTCCTTGAAATTTTTCCTCTTGATATGTCTTTCATGCCAAGCTGTGTCCCTTTCTTTCTAGACTTCTTGGTGGAACCCCACAAGAATAATATCTTCCTCCATGATCATCAGTTGATTTAGCATGTCCTGTAGCATGCCTTGTTCTATCATGTTCGTAATCACTGCTACGCGCAGACTGGATACCAAAAATTCTAGTGGCACCACTACTTCTTATACATATATCAATATGAATGGTGTTTGTCTTGTCAACTTGGAGAATACCAGATATAATAAATATGCAGAACAGAAATGAAATGCTAGAAATGGCAGAATAACATCAATATAACCAGCATAATCTCAACAATAACACAGAAATAATATAAGAGCAACAACTGAAATAGCACTTTGATTCAGAATGCAATGTTCACAGGCCTCTTCGAGGGGGAAACCTCCAGTTGAGCAACGCTCTGTTACAATAATCTCCAAGATAGGGTTTGCATACCCTCGACCCTTATTTATACTAAATATGTCTATTAAAAGAAGCATCTAGAGGAAGATCCTTCTAGAAGAGAAAGCTTCTATTAGGTCTTCTTACATTCACCTTATTCTATTTTATTGAAAGGCCTTATTAATAATGACCTTTATTACATCCGAATACATTGATCTACCTATGTGCGGGTTAGGACCTTAACATGTATGCCCCCTTAAAAACAGCCTTGTCCTCAAGGCTTGAGATGTGGAAACTGCTGCAGAATGGTATCTGGTTCCCAAGTCGCATCTGCTGGAGTCGTATCTTTCCATTGGACTAGCACTTCCTAGATGGTTCTCTGACGCAGGCGACGCTCACGCTGGTCCAAAATTGCTTCGGGCTATATCCAAATGGATCCTTCTTCAGCTAACTCTGGAAGGTTGGTTTGAATTTGGCACCTGGTTCCAATGACCTTCTTTAAGCATGAAACATGAAAAACAAGATGTAGCTTCGACTGACCGGGCAGAGCTAACTAATATGTGACTTGTCCCACATGCTTGAGAACTGTATAAGGACCATAAAATTTGGGCGCTAGCTTCTGACAATGCTCGGCCTTGAGGGAAGTTTGCTTATATGGTTGCAGTCGCAGAAACACCTGATCCCCTGTGGCAAATTGACGTTCAGAGAGACCTTGATCTACTTGTTGCTTCATAGGATTATGTGCCATAACCAAGTTCTCTTTAAGGGTATGAAGAATATCCTCTCAAACTATAAGTGTTTGGTCAACCGCTTAGACCTTCGAGGTACTCGGTAAGTAGGAGAGAACTGAAGGTGGCTTCTGTCCATATACCGCTTCAAAAGGAGTCATGCAAGTGGTTGTATGGTATGAAGTGTTGTACCACCATTCGGCGAGGGGTAACCATTGAGCCCACTGGTGTTATTTTTCAAAGGCAAAGTACCTCAGATATGTTTCCAAACACTTGTTGACAACTTTTGTTTGACCATCTATCTGGGGATGATAAGTTGAGCTGAGATGCAATTGGGTGCCTTGTAGCTTAAACCATTCTTGCCAAAAATTGCTTGTGAAAGTTGGATCACGATCATAAACAATAGAGTGTGGCATGCCATGAAGCTTGAAGACCTGGTCCATGAAAATTTGAGCCACCGTGGATGTAGTAAATGGGTGGTGAAGAGCGCATAAATGAGCATACTTGGAAAGGCGATCCACAACCACCATTATCACTGATTTATTCCCCGATTTGGGTAAGCTGGTAATAAATTCCATAGAGATATCCTTCCAAATAGCAGAGGGAATCGGAAGTGGTTGTAGTGTGCTCGGAGATTTCACTAATTCTCCTTTGTTGCGTTGACACACCTCACATTCAGCAACAAAATTACAGATGTCCTGTTTCATACCATCCCAAAAAAGAGAACGTTTGACCCTGTCATATGTTTTGGTGAACCCTGAGTGCCCCGCTGTGGGTGTAGCATGAAGCTCAGAAAGTACCGTGGATTTAAGTTTGGATTGTTTACTTAAATACAAATGGCCTTTGTATCGAAGCTCATCCTAAAGCCAGGAGTACCCTGGGGGAGCCAAAGCCTTAGTCTGCAATTGTTGGATCAGATGCGAACTTTTGGGACCTTGAAGCCATTCTTGGCACACAGATTGGATCCAATCGGGTACAATGAAGGAAAGAGAAAAAAGGGATCCTTTGTCTTCATATTTTCAGGTCAGTGCATCCGCCATGACATTGTCTTTTCCCTTCTTGTAAATGATCTCATAATCATATCCAAAGAGCTTAGTCACCCATTTTTGTTGCTCCTGGGAGGAAATGCATTGTTCCACAAAGTACTTGAGGCTTTGATGGTCGATCTTAATTTGGAAGCGTTGCCCCAAGAGATAAGGACACCATAGCTCAACGACATGTAGAATAGCCAACAATTCCTTTTCATAAATCGGTTTTCTCAGATTCCTTTCAGACAGTTGCTTGCTGGTGAAGGCCAAAGGTCGACCCTCTTGCATAAGGACATCATCAATTTCTTTCCTTGAGGCATCACATTCCAACACAAAGGTCTTTTTGAAATGAGGAACGGCCCAAACCGGAGTGGTGCACATGGTCATCTTTAAGGTTTGAAAAGCTTGAGCCTCTGCTAGAGTCCAAGTGAAAGAGTTCTTTTTTAGGAGAGCAGTGAGAGGTGCTGCAATCGTTCTGTACTTCTTAACAAACTTGCTATAATACCCTATGAGGCCCAAAAATCCACGCAAGCTTTTGAGAGTCTTTGGGTGCGGCTAGTCTTGCATAGCTTCAATCTTTTTCGGGTCCACCCTGACGCCATCCTTGCCCACCAGATGACCCAAGTATTCTACTTCTGGGGCACCAAAATCACATTTAGACTGTTTCAGGAAAAGTTGGTGCTGAGAGAGTAGATGGAGAACTTGATCCACATGAGTAAGATGGTATGTCCAGGTTTTTCTATAGATGAGGATATCATCAAAGAAAACTAAGACAAAATGACGGAGAAAGGGGCGGAAGACATGATTCATGAGGATTTGGAAGGTGGAGGGAGTAGTGGGATTTATGGGTTTAGGGCGAGAGATAAAGGAAGGTTTACAGGTTTGAGAGGATACAACTTGTTGTGCTTCTTTAGCTATTTTAGTAGCCTCCACCCAACTCGGGGGCTGAGCCATGAGGACATGGGCCCGAATATCCTCCTTAAGGCCACTAATAAAACACTCTTGAAAGAAAGCATCAGTCATGCCCTTTGTTCGAAAAGCCAGGCGTTCAAATGCAGTTATGAAGTCTTCGAATGTTCCTAATTGTTTCAATTTTGTCAAACAGCCCAAATGGTTGGTGTCAGTGTTAAAGCGTTCATAAAGCTCAGTCACAAATTGGGTCCAAGCAATATACCCTTGACGGGAAGTTTTTCTCCATTGCCACCATTGTCAGCGTTCTTGATCTAGATGGAGAACACCATACCTGAGTTTGGCCAAGTCATATGTAATTTCGTATAAAGAGAAATAATGTTCCATTTGGGTGACCCAACCAGTGGGGTCCAAGCCATAAAATTTGGTTACATCCACCCACGAAAGGCGTATGTTACATTGAAAGTGATGGGGCTGAAATGTATGGGAATGGGATGAAGGTTCACCTTCAGTATTTGGATGTGCATCAGAAAAAGGGTCATCGGTAGGGATCTTTAGTTTGGTGCAAAGTGATGCAAAGACAGATTCAAGCTGGGTGGTCAGTTCTTGTTTGCTTCCTCCATTGAGGACTACACGGATGCATTTATGGTGGTATTGATGGATGTATCTCAGGAGGCAATAGTAGCACTGAGTTGTTTCACTTCTTTTTGGGTCTCGAGGAAACTAGATTGCAAGGTGTTGAAGTGAGACTCCAGTTCTTGGCTATGGGTATGGGCCACGAGGATGGGTGAACTGAAAAGGGGCGGGAAATTTTTTGCCAAAAAATCATATGGATGACTGTGATAAGGGCGAAGAGATGAATCCAATGGAATATGTCTCAAATAATGGTGAAAAAATTTCCAGAACTTTTTTTTTTACACCTGCGAAGCGATACTCCGGTCTGAAGAATACTGCAATGATGAAATCCCCAAATTCCTAACCAGAAAGAAATGTGTATTTTCTTGGCAACCCGAACACAGTTGCGCGGTAATAGATCTAGTTGGTTTTAATGTGTTTATGTTTCTGTCCCCCAAGGGTTAGGTATTCAAGGGTTCTACAGACAAGAGTTTTCCCTGTGTTATAGCTCTTTGATATACGTGCAGGGTCCAATAGTAGTACTTGGCCCAATATCTTAGGGCACTAACTAAGGAGGATAGACCGTACCCTTAGCCGTACTACCCGACTACCCAGGTACTAGAGAGTATCTTTTCGAGTGTTGTTCTTGGTGACACTATAGCAGTCCAGCGGCCGATAGGTTTATCTAAAGAGGGCTTGAGGAAAGCTAGGTCGATCCGTACACAGGTGTTGTCTAATGCGCTACCACTCGAAGGGGTACCAGCAGGGGTTACAAGCGTGGCCAATAGATGTGTGCTTAATAACCACTTGTATTTCCTGCGTGTATGAATCCCTCAACCGCGGGTTTATGCGTGTAACGACAGATCTCTGTGGCTTAAAGACGTCGGAATACGTCTCTACTCTGGAAAAAAAATTCCCACAATTTCTGCCAAGGAAAGTGCTCTGACACAACTTGGAAGATACCAGATATAATAAATACGCAGAATAGAAATGAAATGCTAGAAATGGCAGAATAACAGCAATATAACTAGCATAATCTCAACAATAACATAGAAAAAATATAAGAGCAACAACTAAAATAGCACTTTGATTCAGAAAGCAATGTTCACAGGCCTCTTCGAGGGGGCAACCTCCAGTTGAGCAGTGCTCTGTTACAATAATCTCCAAGCTAGGGTTTTCATACCCTCGACCCTTATTTATACTAAATCTGTCTATTGAGAGAAGCATCTAGAGGAAGATCCTTCTAGAAGCGGAAGCTTCTATTAGGTCTTCTTACATCCGCCTTATTCTATTTTATTGAAAGGCCTTATTAATATTGACCTTTATTACATCTGAATACATTGATCTACCTATGTGCGGGTTAGGACCTTAACACAACTTCTTGCATGTGGTCATATATTCCCACAATACTGTTGGTATCTCTAGGTCCCAATCATCCCTATTAACATTACAGATCATTGTTAGTGCATTTTCAAGGATCTTGTTAAAGGCTTGCATTCTTTGCTTGGGGATGATATGGTGTACTCTTTTGATGATGGACTTCAAATTCCTTAGTCATAGCCTTAATAGTACTGTTAATGAAAATCCTTGGGCAACCAAACCTAGTGATCACTTGTTCGAACAGGAAGTGTGTTGTTGTGTCTACGTTGCAATCTTTGACTGGTGTTGTTTTTGCCCATCTTGTCAGGAATTCTATCGCGCTGATAATGTACCTTGCTCTTGCCCTCTTGGCTGGTGGGTTAATTGGTCCCACAAAATCTATTGCCCATTTTTCAAATACCTACAAAGTTACATGTGGTCGCGGGGGCATATCATCCCTTCTATTCGGTTTACCTACCCTCTAACATACATTGCATTTCTGGTAATACTCTTTTGAGTCTCTGTGAATGGTCGGCCACCATAGTCTTGCACGCAATACCTTCTCCATGATATTTTTTCCTGCATAATGTCCTCCTACTATTCCTTCATGGGCTTATGCCAAAATCCTTGGTATTTCATGTTCTAGCACGCATCTTCTCAAGATGGTTTTTGCGCCCATTTATTAAAAGTGTCCTGCAATCAGTTGATAGTCTGCATCATGGACTACTAGGTTTTTCTTCTGCGCGGTGTTATATTCCTATGGCGCAGTCCTTGTACTCAAGTACTGGATGATGTTTGCGAAGTATTCATCGACGATATGGACTAAAAATAACTGTGCATCCAGAAAGTTGTCCTCTAAATTTGTAGGTTCCTCCCCATCTGTGATCCTTGACAGGTGATCAGGTCCTGCATTCAACTTCCCTGACTTGACTATTACCTCAAAATCAAATTCTTGAAACAATAGTAGCCATCGGAAAATTCTCCCCCCTAACATTGGCTTGTTCACCAGGTAATTGAGCATTGAATGGTCTGTGAACATCTTGAAATGTTTCCCTAGTAAGTAATGTTTGAACTTCTGAAGTGCGTAGACCATAGCTAGGCCTTCCCTCTCTGTAGTGTTGTAGTTTTGCTCCGATTATGAAATTTTTATGCTAGCAAATGTTATAGAATGATCCAATTCTCTTATTCCTGATTGTGCCACAATAGCTCCAAGTGCTATGGCTGATGCATCTACATGTACATGGAACATCTTCTCCCAATTTGGGAACACTAGTATTGGTGTGATTACCATCTTTTCTTTCAACATATCCAGACCATTTTGACAATCCTAATTCCACTAGAACTTTGTGTATTTCCTTAGCAGTTTCTCCATTGGCACGGTGATCTGACCATACCCTTTTATAAATTCTATGTAGTATCATGTGTGTCCCAATGTCTCTCTTAGTTGACGGACTATTTTTGGTGGTGGTAAGTTAACGATTACTGCAATCTTGGCAGGATCTACTAGTAAAACTTGCTTACATACTATATGGCCCAATGGTATCCCAAAAGGAGTTCTGAAGATGCACTTATTGATGTTTAATGATACTTAGAATTGTTTGCATCTTTCTAACATCGACCACAAGACCTCTACATGGTCTTTCAATAGACTATATACTGTCCAATTGTCCAAGTATACCTCTAGAAACTGGTGGATAAATTCTTTAAATGCATCTATGACGACTCTGGAAAATATTGTTGGTGCATTCTTCAGTCCAAATGACATGACCATGTACTGGTAGGATCCCCATTCTGTAGCAAAAGTGGTCTTGTATCTTTCTTCTGGTGTTATCTTGATCTGATGGTATCCTGAAAATCTGTCGGTGAATGAATAGACTTCTTTTCCTCCTATATTCTCCAACACGTCATCCGTGAAAGGTGTACGGAACGGGTCATGTAGGCACGCATCATTTAGCTTCCTCAAGTCGACACATATTCTTATCCCTCCTTGTTTTTTCTCCTGAACTACCATAGGGCTTATCCATTCTGATTCTTCCATAGGTTCAATGATTCCAGCTTCCAGCATCCTATCGATCTTAGCTTTGAATTTTTGCTTATATATCGGATTTAGTTTGTATGGTCACTATTTGATAAGTCTTGCCTCAGCTCTAAGTGGTATCTTCATCTCACCTAGCTCTCCTGCTATGCCCTTCATTTCTATGAACATTGTGGGGAACAGGTCATTGTACTCGCGTCGTAACTCTGTTATGCATTCCATTGTTTTCTCATCCCAGTAGTCTCCAATGATGGCCATTTTGGGATTCTCAACTGTCCCAATGTTGACTTTCTTCACCTTGACCAGTGCATCAATTACTTCTGATTCTAGAGGTGGACCTTCCATTTCTCTTTCGCCTTCAACTTCCTTAATCTGAATATTGCGCAGATCATCTTCATCTGGTACTTCTTCCTACACATGGTAGCATGACATCAGTTCTTTCATTGTCTGTTTGTTCTGTTGTTGTTCTTTTGTTATGAGTTTGACTTTTGGTTCCTTAATGAATATCAACCTTCTTATTTGTTTAAGTGTTGTGTTTATGTTGTCGTTCTCATGTTCAAATGAGAAAGTGACTATAAAGTTTTGTTGTAGTATTGTCCAGCTCATAGTTCCTGGTCCATATACCTGTTTGATGGGATGCCCTCTAATGTGTGTACGGAATGATGGGGCCATTCTTCTGGGGGTGTCATTTTCCACAATGCTTTGCACTTCTCCAAGTGTTCCACTGGTGCTCCCTGTCCATCATATTTTTGTTGTTGGTTGCTTCTTTGTTCTACACCAAACCTAATGCGCAGTAACCGCTTACATTGATACCAATCCTTGATTGTTTCCTTGTGTGCGCCCCACCATCTTGCAGGCATGGCCTTAAGTGTTATATCTAGTGCTAAGAGTCTCTAATTTTCTAACACTTCATCTTCGTAACATGTCAAAAATGCTTCTAGATCGTTTACCCCATGGAAACTCGGTGGTTCCCTTATCTTTGTACCTACCCATCTTACTACGTGGTCTATTCTCGTGCATCTTCTTGTGCAAACTTTGTGTAGCCTCTGTTGCCAGTTCTCTAAACCCATATCTAAGTCTGACGCACATGAGGTGATGCTTCGTCAACTGAGTATCCCATCTACAGTTGGTTTTATGTAATCCTCATCTCGCGCAGTTGTTCTGTACAACTGGCTAATTTCCTCCAATTCTAAGAAAGTAGGCTCTACGAACCTTTCCCCCTCTGATGGGTCTAATGGTGCAATGACCATGTATTCTCCTGACTCAAAAGTCATTTTTTGTGTCTTTAAGATGATTATGGCCTAGTTATCAAATTCCCAATCCAAGACGAGCAATGCTAGGTAAGTTGTTGTGTCGTCCACTATCTCTATTACTTCGAAGTCATCTTTAGTGTGCACTCCATCTAGGTCTACTGTTACTCCTTTCAGCCTCCCTATTGGCAGAAATTTGTGTTGGTTTGCAAGTTTCATTTGAATAGTTGAATATCCTAATGTGGGCTCTCACATACATTGCCATGTCTTATTGGGTAATATATTGACTTTAGAACCTAGATCCGGTATGATGTCTCCCATGTTGAAATCTCCAATGTTGGCGTTCAGCCTGAACTCCCTACTTGTTCTTCTCCTTGTATGTAGGTGATTGATTGTTTTATATTCTATCTTTCCTTCTGTATCTACACTACATATTTCTAGCATATTTTGTAATACTTTGACAAAGGATGAATCATTTAGTAATTTTACAGATGATTGCAAAAATCCTTTGATTGTACTTACTTTTCCCTGGGGTTGCCTTTCTTTGGTATGATCCAATGATGGAGGCATCTCGTACTCTGGTACTTCCTTACTATGTTGTGCAATTGAGGTTGACGCAATGTTAGGATTCATAAATTCTTGTCTGACTTGCTTAAATATATCCTTCTCGTTCTGTGCGTCAAACAGCTTCCTAGGTTCGACATTCTTCTTCACCCATTTGTATTGTACTGGCTCTTGTCGTACTATGTCGTTTCCTATTTTATCTCCTCTGCGTGTAACTATGTTGATGTTTCTTCCTTCATCCCTCGCTTCTGTTGAAATCCATTGAACATTCTAATTGTTTTTATTCTTGTTTTCTTGGATCTTCCCTAATAACGTGGGACATTCTTTTGTGTCATGATCCGATGCGCGAAAATACATACAAGTCGTTGGTGGAAGTGGACATTCTCTTGCATAGTGTCCTAGTTGTTGACAGTTGTGACATACCATTGGTCCTCTAGACCTCTTCCAAATCCTCCTCTTGCTCGTCCTCTACCTCTGTAGCCAGCTCGATCCCCTCACGGTGCGTTATACTGAGGTGCATGGTTATACTGCAGAGTATTGTAGTTGGGCTACGTTGTCTTGAGTTGTTGTTGCGTGTTGTCATATTGTTGCGGCACAGTGTTATACTGCGATGGTGCCTAATTAAATTGAGGTGAAACTTTCCCTTTCATCATTTCGGCTTGCACCTTATATGCACATGATGTCCTCTCTCTCATCAACTCCATCATTCTACAGTCTTTGTCATCATGGCCTACTAACCTCCAAAAATTGCAATATGAACTCTTTGGGACTATCTGGTACTTTTGCATCATTGGGAAGTGATACGGATCGTGGCCCTGTTTCTTACAAATTTCACACCATAGTCCTCATGTTGGTAATGAGTTTGGCATTCTTGCTTCCATGTACTGCGCAAATGTTGGACATTCATTCTTATGGTGTCCTTTTGTCCTACATGTGGTACACCAAATGGATTCTCGTTTGTCCTTACTTTTGTTCTGGTTTATCTGGAACATTAAGTTCTTCATATCCTCCTTCAGCTCCTCGATGGTTGGATATTTGTTTTGATATTGGTTTTCTTCCAATTGCAGGGCTGGCTGCAGAGCCTCTACCTGTGTCTGAAACTTCTGTTGTCGCAGTGGATATTTCAAGTGTGGTAATAGTGAGTTGACGAATAGGTGCATGTGTTGCATATCTCTCATGGGATATTTTAGTTTTCCTTTCAGTCACTTGAATCTCTGGTCAATCTCCCATTTGGATTCTCCATGTTTCTGTATAATTTATATCATCTCATTCATGTATTGGTTCTCTGAACTTGGCTTCTGAAACTCATTTATCAGCAACTTCTTGATATCCGCAATTGTTCTAGTTGTCCCTGGTGGATTGTTTGTGGCTAAACTCATATACCAATCCAGTGTGTGATCCCTTAGTGTGATAGCTAGTTGTGCAAGTTTAGTGTCCTCATCTATGATCTTTTTTGCTTCCCAGATATTTTCACAGATAAACATGTGCTTCTATGGGTCCTCCAATGCTTCTCCTTTGAAATCTGGTAACCTGATGGTGGGATCGTGTCTTTTCATCTAGAATGTTGAACTAATACCTTCGTGCAGTGTAGATACTTGACTAATTCTTCTTGAACTAGCTCCTCCAGTTGTTGTTCCTTGTGTATATGTACTTCCTATTGTCTTCCTTCTCCTGAAATTCGGTTGTCTAAATGGTGGTGTTCATTTTGGTGTGTTGGTCGCACATGGGTTTATGGGTTCCACACCGACATTAATATGGATAGGATTGTTGCCTTCTATTCCCGCTCTTGGACCTCTCATCTTCCTCTCATATGTCACACACATGATTTTCTCAATCTGATCCACAGCCCGGAGATCATCTACCTCCTCTTCATCACTTGCGAAGCCTTCCCCCGTGGCTACGACTCTCTTCTTGGTGTTCACCTTATATTGGTAGGGTACTCCACTGCACATCCTTCTAGCTATCGCCATGATCTGCTTGATCTAGTCGTCGTCCATCATAGTTGGGTCTAAGGCTTCCTCCTTCTTTCCTTTATGTCCTTCTCCTTCCATTTCTCCTTTTTCTGTGAGTGCTTCCCCCCTTCCCCCATGCATATGCATGGAAGTTTAGTTGTCCGACTCCATTGTCATTACACCTTTGTTATAGAGAAATATCTTAATAGAAGTATACAGTGATCTAATATACCTTCCTCGAGGGATGCGTAGAAACTCTTGCTCTGCTGCGTTGTACGACTTCGCGATATCTACTACAAATTCTGTTATAAATCTTGTTACATTACTGTCGAGCAAAAAATCTATTGCGCGGGTGAATTTGTTATTCATCTGCTATAACTATGCGATCTGAAATGAGGTCCACTCTAACTGTCAGATCCAATTTTTTGCGTGGTTTTCCTTCAACCTCAATATCCACTCGTGCAATAAGTGTGGAAAATCACAAAAAAATACTTCATGTAGATCAGTAAACACATATTTCTCAAGATATTTGCGCGGTGTTACTCTAGGGTTTCTATTATCTTCTTGTGCAAACTCTAGCTCCTTTATTTTCAACCATCTCTCTATTTCCTCTTTTGTGGGTCTCCAGGGTATAAACATTCCCTCCTATATCGTCATTCTTTTTTACACTTCGGTCCCAGATCTTACATTCTTTTAACAGTTTTTCAATAGATCAAACATTATTTTTGACATATCTTCAACAGATCTCATCCACTCAATCCTATGTTGTTCCAACTGACAACGAAACCATTTCTTGGTTTCTTATCTTAGTTATACCTTTACATGATTTGACCCAGGTTCAGGTCTACTAGGGATCCAACAAAGCCTCTAAAACTATCGGTCGTCCTAGTAAACCAGAAGGCAGCACAACACACAAGGTGCATTGCGCAGTCTCACCCAATATAGTCTTAATCGGTGACTACAATGCTCAAATGCCTGTAGTCCAGAACTGAATGGGGATCTATGAAGTGTGTGCTATGAATTATATCTAATTATTAGAGTAATATATCGTCATTCTCATCCATGCATGTAATGTAACTAGATCTATTAATTCATTCATACATCATTATAACATCTACTCATAGACAGTAATAGAGATACAAACATTCAATCACAAAACAAAGGTTTCACCGTGGTTCACCCCCTCCTGGGCTATGTCCACAAAGATCTGGATCTCAAGCTCTTTTATTATGGTAGTTCCAACACTACAATGTCACGTGCTTTACAACTCGTCCTCAGTCGAATCGAGATATACTATGAGGCGGACTCGATCACACCAGGCTCCTCAACCTATGACCTAACCCTCAATATCTACCCTTCTGACCCTCTACAACTCAACAACTTACAAGATTGGATCGCATTACAGTAGTTTTACCAACTAGTTACTTCTTCTCATGTGGGAAACACTCCATAAAATCAGAACCCTCTCCTTTTGCCTTCTCCCTAGACCTCCTAGGTGTCTATTTATATGTGTTTTTGGCTCATCATCCATTACAATGTATTACAAAAACCCTAACCCTAACGTCGTTAGGTACTCCATGCATGCACGTGTGTTGCTTTTTCTTCTAGCTATCGCTTTCCTCTCACATTCCTTTCTTCCCAAAATAGCCTTTCTTTCTGATTCGACCTACTTCCAACAGTCAAGAAGAGAGAAGACTTGAAAAAGAAAACATCTCCTTGAAGATCCAACTTGAAGAAGCGAATAGAATAGAAGAAGTCATGAAGATTCAAATGATGAAGAAAGAAGAAGAGGTTGAGAAGTTTGAAGAAGAAGTTGTCACATTGAGAGTTAAAATCATTGAGTGTTAAAAAAATTCTACCTCGGGAAACGTGTCATGTATTTAGGTGGTTTTTTTCAGCACATGGTTTTTGTCGATGATTTTCTATTTCCGGTTAAGGAATTAGGGTTTTGGACTAATTCATTTCATTGAGTTAGGGTTTTGGATGCCACTGGCTCCTATATCTATATTGTATTGTAAACAATGTAACACAATGAATGAATATAATATATGTTGGTTTTCCCGGTTTGGGTTTCCAGGGGAAAAATCTCTATGTAATGTTTGTATTTGCCATTGTATCTTTTATGTTATTTTCTGAATATCTGTTTGTAGTAGACAGTGTACAAGGTTAGAATTTACATTTGGTATCAGAGCTTTATTGGCTTCAGGGGGACGCCTTTGTGGTCAATGGTTTGGCTCGAGACTGTGATAAGCCTTGTTACAGTGGGAGATCTACGGTATTGTTTTTCAGGTGAAAAGAAATGGCAAGCAATTCGAAGATGGAGATCGAGAAGTTTAATGGGAAAATATTTGAGCTTTGGAAGCTCAATATGGAAGATCTTTTGGTGGACAGAGATCAGTGGATCGCAGTAGATCCAGGTACTGCACCTACAAAAACTTATGCATATTACAGGAAAAAGATGGATCGAAAGGCAAAGATCACAATCCGATTGTGTCTCTCCGATTCAGTATTACTGAATGTGTCAGAGGAAGCTATAGCCAAGGATTTATGGGAAAAGTTGGGGAAGTTGTATCAGTCTAAGTCCCTAGTAAATAAACTATTTTTGAGAAAGAAGTTGTATAACTTGAGGATGAGAGATGGAGACTCGGTGGTAGAGCATTTGAACGCCTTCAATACTGTGGTAAGTCAGTTAGTATCTGTTGAGATTAAAATTTCAGATGAAGATAAATGTATTAGTTTGTTGTGTTCTTTACCAAACTCATGGGATAGTCTGGTTGTGGCCATAGGTAGTAATACAACTTCTTTGAAGTTTGAAGAAGTGGTCTCATCCTTGTTGTTGGAGGAGATGAGACGAAAGAATATGGAAGGACATAGCACAGACGCATTATTTGCAAGAGGACGTTCCTAGGAAAGAAATAGATCTAATTTCTCAAGTGGGAGATCTAAGTCTAAGGGTAGATATAAATCTCCTAGAAAGTTTGTAAGGGTATGTTGGAGGTTTGGAAAAGAAGGGCACTACAAGAAGCAGTGTAGAACCAAAGTTGAGAAAAGGAAGGGATATGAAGAATCTTCTTCTACAGAAGAAAAGACCTCCAAGGAAGAAGGAGGGGATGTGTACTTGGCCTCTTTAAGCACACATGCAGATCATGAGGCATGGTTGATTCACTCTGGTGCATCCTTTCATATGACTCCCCACAGGGAGTGGTTCTGCGAATATGAAAAGTATGATGGAGGTAATGTTTTCTTAGGTAATGATTCGACAACCAGAATCATAGGAAGAGGAAGGGTCAAGTTGAAACTCATAGAT
>ML827319.1:4579-66371 GCA_009831015.1 Picea engelmannii | reverse complement strand
CCATAACTATGGACACATAGGTCGTGATTGTAAAATAATGATGGATACTTCTATGAAATAAAACATTGATATCAGATATAATAAAATTTTAAAAAGAAAACAAGAATAGGTAAAGGAAGATCGGATGAATGAGGATAGCCATAAGTCATACTCTTGGGGTTGGCAATAGTTCGAGATGAAGACAAATATACAAGGAAAAAGGAAGATGTCAGATATAGAAAGGTTTGGAGAAGAAATGAAAAACAGGAAGAACATGTGAATAACTACCAAATCCTAGAGATCGCAAGATTAGCAATAATGAGAAAAAGAAAGGAAGAGAAGGTGAGTAAAGAACAGGCCCAAGAGATTGTACTTTTAGGAACTGTAGTGTGAGATCAATCCACAGGCAAAAAGGAAGAAGTCTGAGTTCAGAGAGATGATGAGTCTACAGATGAAGAAGAAGATTACTCTACATCCAAGCGAGTATTTTTCTGAGCCATCTAGCTTGGAGACTCCTAGTAAATATGAATATTGAACAAGGGGACTCAGTGCAATAGCTACTATAGATTATAGAACCATCCTTTGAGAAGTTTGAAGTGTTTGTAGAGACAAATTTAGAGCAGGCAGATAGTAGAAGTACAAAGTGATAGATGGGTCATCATTGTGGATAGTTGAGTAGCATAGTTATGAACAATTTGTGACATATGGACAAAAATGGATACTTGGAAGGTACATATAACATGAGTAAGAGAAGATGCATAACAATACATATACAGTTGGAATCAGTGAAATCAGTTGGTCACAGAAAGGCAAGCAGTAAAAGGAATAGAGAACAGGGAAAGAGAAATACTTAGCAGAAGCTAAATCATCAAAAGAAAATCATTGGATAGTATGGTAAAATGAACATGACAAGTGAATGAAGAATTCAAGTATTGAATGCTTTTTATATATGTTAAAGAGTTATAAGAGGAAGCACCAATAGACAATTACCAAACATTGGAAGAGAGAAAATGAAACATATACATCAATACCTACATTCATCTACACGACATGTTGCATAGAAGTCAAGGGAAGAGAAATTATCAGAGAAAGAAATCCAGAAAGGAAGATCAATAACATGCAGAACATGGGAGACATATCGACAGGGGGAGTTACCTTTTCATCAAAGAAGGAGAGAAAGAATCAGAGCATGAAGATAGGGGGAGCATCCCCAAGGAGAGATACCCTTTTCCATTGATGTCAAAGGGGGAGAGTGAGAAACATTGGTGAGTAGAAATGATCATAGAGGGAGCATGAGTGTTTCCATCAGTGCCAAAGGAGAATATTATTGGATAGTTGGTTTAGAAAGTTGGTTGTCATTGATGCCAACAACTAGATATTGAGGTCAAACCTTGGAGAAGTCTCGAAGCCCTAGATATATGGTTGATATTGATGGTGAGTTAATTTTCATTGATGGAGTGGTTGATGTTAGCAGATGTGCTACCCAAAGTTGGTTGAGGAATATGGACATGAAGGATTACTAGTAATACTACCATAGATGGATAATACTCATCATGTCGTTTCCGGTGATATGTGGTACATGGTTCCTCACGACTGAGGAGATATGTCTTTGTGAATTTGGAAGACTCTCAAGAATATTCTAGAAACCCCTAGATGGTCAACAAGTAGTTAATTATTATAGAAGCTCCTAGAAAGTCATCAAGAATTTTGCTAGTCAAAGTTGTTGCGACTAGAATTTAATTATGGGTAAAGTTGTTGCAACAAGAAAATAATTAAAAATAAATTAGTTACAACAAGAAATTATGAGTTTTATGGATAAAGTAGTTGCAACAAGAAATTGGGTTATCCTTAGAAGAAGGAAGATGGGTAAAACATTTACAAGATGTCCCCTAAAGGGAGGTGTTATCACATGAAGTTGTCATGGGTCAATTTTCTCCTTAGGTTTTAATTTTTACCCATTAGTCTTTTAAGTTTGTTTTAATTTTCTATTTATGATTTTCTTAGGTTAGTCTAAACAAATAAAGGCTTGGAACTTGGATCACATTTTGACCCACATCTATGGTTTATACCCTAGGTTCATTTTGTGGTTTATATCCTTGACTCATCACTTGACTTGACAGCTAGCACTATCAACCCCATGACTCTACAAACCTGACAAGTCACTCCATCCATTCATATACTTGATCCTCTCCACTCTATTCCTTTTCTCGTTAAGGAGTCAAATCAAACTTTATAAAGTGAATTGCCAACTCATTAAGCATTTTCATAGCACATCTTTGTACAACCTTCCTCTTTACCATCATTCGTAATCATGAAGTTGATGTCATGTATTTTATTGATTTCATCACCTTGGTCTTCAAAAGGAATTTTGTAATTTGGTCATTTATGAGTTTCTAATTGTTTACCAAATTTGAAATCTTGCTCCTAAGCTCGGTGCTGTTAAAACTACTAGTCCAGGCAGAGTTGCGGATTGTGCTACGAAATTAACTATCCGAGGTGAATTGGAGGCTGAGGTGGATGAAAATGACTCCAGGCTTGTTGTAGATCATCCATTATCAAGCTACAATGTCCAGGTACTTCATGAGCCATTCAAGCTTTGTTGAAGATCGTTAAGGTGTTTTTGTCTTATCTTTTAGTAGCGCCTATCATTGCAAACTTCAGATTCTCCCACCTACCATCCTCTTTACCTCTACTGCCACAGACTCCATAGATATCTGCATACCAAATTTTCCCTCCACATAGACGGAAAAAGGAGTAAGTGGATTTCCAAAATCCTTGAATTTGATCTTGAAATAAAGCCCACCAAATTGGTTAAAGGCCAAGGTTTAGCCAAGTTGCTAGTTGAATCTAATTGCAAAGCATTAGGGGTAAATTTCATCAACACTTTCTCAGAAAATTAGCAGGTTGTATTTTCTGATAAAGGTTCTCAAGTCATCCGTCCATTGTCAGATTGCATCTTGTACAAGGACATTATATTTTTTCTACAGAAATTGCAGCCTCCTGATGGTATGGAAAAGAACAAGGTGAGAGATTTAAAGCTCAAATCAATTAAATACTGTCTTGTACCATTGATCCAGTTTTGTGAACAGTTTGGAATCACTTTGATTCACTCTACTCCTTACTATCCCCAAGGGAATGCGATGGCAGAGTCTTCTAACAAAAGACTTATAAATATTATCAAGATATTGTTAGAGGACAACAAAAAAGCATGGGATTCAAAGCTCAAATTTGCTTTGTGGGCTGATAGGGTGACAACGAAGAGATCTCTTGGTGTCTCTCCTTTCCAGCTTGTGTATGGAATTGAGGCCATCTTTCCTTCTCAGCTTGCCTTTCCTGTGGAAAAATTCTTCCAAGACTACTAAGGGGAGCCTGATGATATGATCAGAAGAATACAACAGCTAGTAGAAGTGCAGTAGACTCGGGAGCAGCTATTGGATAAAGCACATGACCATCAACAGAAGATCAAGCAGGCCTTTGACAAGAAGGTAAACAAAGAGGATTTCCATCTGGGAGATCTAGTGCTCAAGTGGGATGCACCAAAGCAAGACAAAGGTAAGCACGGTAAATTTGAAGCCTTGTGGATCGGTCCCTTCAAAATGTTTGAGGTATTTTCGAATAACACTTACAAGTTGCAGAATTTGGAGGATGAAGAAGTTTTTGGTGGCCCTGTCAATGGGCATTTTCTGGAAAAGTACTTTTCTTAAGCCACGAGTGGTTTTCCATCCCATTGTAAATATCATTTTTCTTTTATTTTTGTTTTAATAAGTGACCCCATAGCCCTAGGATAAGGCACTGAAACTACTTGTTCTTGGCAGCTCACAAGGACCATGCCATCCCCTATGGAGCCAATGTTATCACACTAAGTTGCCTTGGGTATTTAGCCCTTAATTTTAATTTTTCTAAGATTTTAGATATTTTAATTTTGATTTGTTTCCTAAAGGTGTGATTTACTTAGGTTACCTTGATAAATAAAGGCTTAAGTCATGACTCAAGTTTTGATCCTCACATAAGCTTTTGGCCTAGATTCATTTTCTTGGCTTATGTTTTGACCACCTTCATGACTTGACACTAAGCCTGACTCACCCCACGACCAGCTTGACTTGACATGTCTCTCTCCTCACTCATGCCTTTGTATCATTTCCATGTTATCCCTTTGTCCTCTTATAATGGTCTAATCAACTTTTTGAAAAGGGAGCATAGCCAACTCACTAGGAGTTTTCGTAGCGCACTCCTT
Source organism: Picea engelmannii (assembly GCA_009831015.1). Lineage (NCBI taxonomy): Eukaryota > Viridiplantae > Streptophyta > Pinopsida > Pinales > Pinaceae > Picea > Picea engelmannii. Next base: position 62,158 of record ML827319.1, on the reverse strand, counting down.
GTCCTTCATCCTTTACCATGATTTGTTATTATAGTGTTGATGTCATCTCTGCCTTGTTTTCATCACCGTGGTTAGTTAAAATATTCCTTTGAGGATTCAGTCTTTTTGAGCTTGCTAACAATTTTCAAATTTTGAAAGTTCAAAACTCTGCGCTGCAAAAACTACTAGTTCAGACCAATTGGCAGTGGTGCTACAGGATCATATGTTGAGGTGGATTTGGAGGCTGAGTTTCTCATGATACTCTCCTAAACATTCGTTTAACTCCGAGTTATCATCAATCTCCAGGTATTCCATGGTTTCCCTCATCTGCATATCAATTTCAAGGAGTAATTATCACTTGGAGTTTTGGTAGCGATCGTGCCTGCAGAATTGCAGGAGGTCTTTTCCCTCACACTTTCCTATCAGTATTTATTTCACCCAAACCTGCAGTCACCATCACCTGGTTATCATTCATAATACATATACTCACCTTGCTCCCAAGTTTTGAGTGCCCAAGCAAGCTTTACCTTCTGTATGCACATTGTTCTTCCTAAAACCATTGTTGAAACTACGTTGCCTTTTCCCCTTCTTCCTCTACCATTTAAATTGGAGTGTTTTTCAACCTGGTTTTCAAATATCATCGCAGTGGATCCCTTCACCATATGATTATTCCTCAATTTTAAGATCTGTAAATAGTCAAGGGAGGGAAATTTGCAGCCATTGTTTCCTAAGCCAGCAAGTAGTTTTGAGTTAGGGGAGATTCCTACAAAGGGGCATCCATTATTCACTATCAAATTCTTATTGAAGCATGACTCTTTTGTTTTCCTGGCCATCATTGCACCATAGATTTTAAACCTTCACCCTAAACTATGGAGACACCTCAGAAGAAGAAATCGCACAAGGGAGGTACTGTGGTTAGAACCAAGCCTGCAGACATGCATTTATTTGAGGCAGAGCACATATCTAGAGAATTTTTTCAAAGGGTGGGTTGCCTTACTTTCTGCCAAAATATGCAGAGGGGTCATCCTGAGGTGGCAAGACAATTTGCCTCACATTTTGATGGCCCAGATACTAAGGTAGGGGACCTACAGTTTGAGGTGTTTGAGACCTATATTTCAGCAGCTACATGGATCCCTATCACTGAAGAAAAATGGTTTAAATCCATGGTGTTGGCAGCAGACCGTAGTGGGAAAGAAAGTATGCACAAAGAAAAATGACAGCTGTAAGAGAAATCATGGGAAAGGAAGCGTGCAAGAGGAAAGTGACAACTGGTAAGAAGCACAACACACGCGCATGCAAGAAGAAGGCGACAGCTGGAAGGAAGAAAAGCACGCATGTAGAGAAGGAATACCTAACAACAATAGGGTTAGAGTTTTTGTAAGGTTTTTGTGTAAATGGCCAAAGATCCCGATAGATATAAATATAGATATGCAGGTATCATAGAGAGGTTTGGTTAGGTTCAAGTTTGCTACTTTTGTAGAAGCAGATATGGTAGGGAATGTTTCTGAATAGATGCACTATTTTTGTAAAGAAATTGAGCTAAAGTGGGAGAGAAAAGGTAGATCTTGAGGATTAGATCGTAGGTCGTGGAGCCTAAAGCGATCTAGTTCACCTCACATAGATCTTAACCATCTGAGGAGATTTGTAAGCGCTCGGTGTGAGAATTGCAGAACTACCATAATAAGAGAGCCAAGAGCCAAATCTTTGTGGACATAGCCCAGGAGGGGGTCAACCACAGTAATATATGTGTAATGTGATGAATGCATGCATATCTTTGTCATATTTTTAGTAGCTAAATGTCATGTGCAATGAATGAATGAGTTATTATATTGCTTGGTTAATTGATGTCGGAATATAACGAAAGAATACCATGGAGGTTAAAATATAAAAGGGAATAATAGTAGTTTGTAATACAAATCATAATTAATGGCTCAAAATGCAGATCCCCTATCTCATACTCAATCCTAGGCTGTAAACACCTATGTCTTTTAGCCACCCATTTAAATCTATCTCGGGTGAGACTGCACAGTGCATTTTGCGTACCGTGTTGCCTTCTGGTTTATCAGAAGGGCCGATAGTTTTAGGCTTTGTTGGTACCTTTAAAGGATATGAACCCTGGGTCAACAACATAGATAGTAGGGAAGAGTGGTTCAGAATAAGAAAACCAACAAATGTTTATGTTACCGTGTTAAGAGGAATAAGAGAGGATTGAGTAGATGAGATATAATGCATGAGAAAAGAATGAGTGAAACCAGAAGACCGTTGAGCCACTAGAAGGGAATGTTGAAACTGTGGAATCCCACGAAAGCCGAAATTGAAGGCTGGCTAAGAACTAAAGAGCTAGAATTTGCCAAGAAAGATAATAGAAACCCTAGCATCACACCTCGCAAATATCTGGATAAATATGTGTTTACGGATTTACATGAAGTCTTTTTCTGTGATTTTCCCCACCTACTGCAGGAGTGGATACTAAGGTTGAAAGATAACCATGCAACGAACCAGATCCGATAGCTAGATTGGACCCCAATACAGATTGAGAAGTTACAATAGGTGAACAACAAATTCACCAGTGCATTCGACTTTTGGCTTGACAGTATTGTGGCAGGCTTCATCACAGAGTTTGCAGTTGACGCAGCGAAGTCATACAGCGTAGCAGAGCAGGAATTTCTACGAGGACCCCACGGAAGGTACATTCGATCACTGTATACTTCTATTAAAATACTGCTATATAACAAAGGTGTAATGACAATGGAATTAGATAGCTATACTTCCTTGTGTGCATGGGGGAAGGGGGGAAGCACTGACAAAGGAAGGATAAATGGACGGCGATGAGGATAAAGGCAAGAAGGAGGAGCAATTCTTGGCCTCGATCTTGATGGATGACGACCAACTTAAGTGGATCTTGGCATCACCAGGAACGACGCATAGCAGAGTACCCTACCAATATAAGGTGAATACCAAGAAAAGAGTCGTATCCGTGAGGAAGGGCTTGGTAAGTGATGAAGAAGAGGTAGAGGATCTTTGGGCTATGGAGCAGATTGAGGAAATCTTGCACGCCACCTATGAGAGGAAAACAAGAGGCCCAAGACCAAGAGGAGAAGATAGCCATCATTTTCATATTAATGTCAGTGTGGAACCCATAAACCCATGTGCGGACAATACACCAAAGAGAACACCACCATTTAGACAACCAAAGTTCGGAGGAAGTCCAATAGCAAGAAGTACATCTACCACAGTAGCAACAACTGGAGGAGCCAGTTCAGGCAGTACTAGTCAAGTATCCACACCGCGCGGCGGAGGTAGCAATTCAGTATTTAGAATGGAAGGCCACAATCCCACGATCAGATTACCAAAATTTTGAGGAGAAGCAGCAGAGGACCCTGAGAAGCATTTGTTCATTTGTACCAAGATCTGGGAGGCAAAACAAATCGCTAATGAAGATACCAAACTTGAGTAGCTAGTGATCACGCTGAGAGACCGCACACTAGACGGGTACATGAGTCTAGACACGAACAGTGCCCTTGGGATGATGAGGACACTGGTAGACATTAAGAAGCTACTGATTAACGAGTTCCAGAAGCCAAGCTCAGAGGATCAGTACATGAACAAGATGATCGAGATAAGACATAAACCAGGAGAGTCTGTATGGGAGATTGATCAGAGATTCAAGTGACTGAAGGGGAAGTTAAAATACCTTAAGACCGAGATGCAACACCGACACCTATTTGTCAACTCACTACTCCCACACCTAAAATATCCATTACGTCAGCAAAAGTTTCAGACGCAGGCCGAGGATCTATAGGCAACCTTGCAGCTGGAGGAGAACCAGTACCAGCAGGCAGACCCCGCTATTGAAGAATTGAAGGAGGATTTAAAGAACCTGACATTTCAGTTGAACTAGAATAAGAACAAGGAAAAAGGAGAAGTTGTTTGGTGCACAACATGTAGGACGGAAGGAAACCACAAGAACGAATGTCCAACATTCGTGCAGTATATGGAAACATGCATGCCAAACCTGCTACCACGAGGAGTATTATGGTGCATAAAATGCAAGAAACTGGGTCACGACCCTTACCCCTGCACGATGATGCAAAAGTACCAGACAATTCCAAAGAATTCTTATTGCACCTTTTGTAAGTCAGTGGGCCACGACGAAAAAGATTGCAAAACTATGGAGCTGATGCAGGAAAGAACGTCAGACGCATACATGGTACAAGCCGAAATGATGAATGGGAAAGCAGCACCTCCATTCAATCAACCCCCGACTCCATACAACACTGTGCAGCAGCAGTACAACACTGTGCAGCAACCATACAGTAATGCACAGCCACAGTACAACACGGTGCAACCCCAGTATAATATCACGTAGTACAATCAGGCACCACAGTACAACACGTTGAGAGGAGATCGAGCAGGCTATCGAGGAGAAGGACAAACCAGAGGAGGTTTTGGACATGGCAGAGGACCAGTCACATGTCACAACTGTCAGCAACCCAGACATTATGCACAGGAATGCCCACTGCCGCCAGTGACTTGTATGTATTGTCGCGCATTGGATCACGAGACAAAGGAATGTCTGACACTATTAGTAAAGATCCAGGAAAAGAGGAACTAGAACAACCGGAATGCTCAATGGATTTCCATCGAAGCAAGGGAGGATGGACGAAACATAAACATAGTCACCCATGGAGGAACGAAGATAGAAAATGATGCAATCCGACAAGAACCTGCATAGAACCAATGGGTAAAGAAGAGCACCGAACCAAGGAAGCAATTCGATGCGCCCACCGAAAGGGAGACTTTTAAGGAAGCCAGACAAGAATTTCAGAAGGTGGACACCGCATCGACTTCTACTGTGCAACCAACCCATGAAGCCCCAAAATATGAAATGCCGCCAGCATTGGATCATACCAACGGAATGCCACCCAAAGGACAAGTAAGTTTTATCAAAGACTTTTTTCATTCATGCATAAAAATATTAAGTGATCCTTCATCTTTGAAAATATTCCAAAACATCCTAGAGAAATGTAGCAGCGAGACAGAACAAAAGCTAGAACCAAAAATTGTCAATCATCTACACACAAGACGAAGAACAAGTAGGGAATTTAGGTTGAATGCTAACATTGGGGATTTCAATATGGGAGACATCACACTCGACCTAGGATCCGAAGTGAATGTGTTACCCAAGAAAACCTGGCAATGCATGGGAGAGCCAACATTGGGATATTCAAATGTCTAATTAAAACTAGCAAACCAACATAGGGTCCTACCAATAGGGAGACTGAAAGGAGTAAAAGTAGATCTTGATGGAGTGCACACTAAGGCAGACTTTGAAGTCATTGAAATAGTAGATGGCACAACATCGTACCCAGCACTACTCGTTTTGGATTGGGCATTTGACAACCAGACTATAATCATTTCGAAGACAAGAAAAACGACATTTGAATTCGGAGATTATAGGGTCATAGCACCACTAGACCCATCAGAAAGGGAGAGGTTCATAGAACCCACTTGCCTGGACTTAGATCAGATCGACCAATTGTACAGAACAACTGCGCGCGAGGAGGATTATGTAAACCCAACTGCATGCGGGGTACTCAGTTAGTGCAACATTACTTCATGCGCAACAAATTCAGACACCGGGCTAGAAAACTGGCAGCAAGGACTACACGAAGTATCCACGAGAAGATGTGCAAGAATATACCGTGCAATACGGTGGATAGGTATAGAAATCAAAGAACCACCCAATTTCCATGGACTAAATGATTTGGAAACATTCTTAACACAATATGAAGATGAAATATTAGAGAACCAGAGGTTGCTAGCACTGGACTTAGCACTCAAGGCCACACCCGCAAGATGGTGGGGCGCACACAAGGAGACTATCACAAACTGGTATCAATGTAAGCAGTTACTGCACATACAGTTTGGCGCATAATAGACAGACAACAAACATCGGAGATACGAAAGACTAGGGACACCAACGAAACACTTGGAGGAGTGCAAAACGCTGTGGAAAATGACACCACCAAAGGAATGGCCTCACCACTTCATTCACACATTAGAGGGCATACCAGCGAACTGGTATACAGATCAGGAACTACGCAAAGGAACTACAATATGGACGACATTGCAACAGAACTTTACCGTCACTTTCTCATTCGAGCATGAGAACCCCAACATAGATGCAGCCCTGAAATGGATCAGAGGAGTCATATTCATTGAAGAACCAGAAATAGAATTTATTACCGAAGAGCAGCAGCAAAATAAGCAGACAGTCAAGGAACTATTGTCATGTTACCAGGTACAAGAGGAAGCACCAGACGAAGATGACCCGTGCGACAATCAGATTGAAGAAGTAGAAGGCGAAAGAGATGTGAAGGGACCACCCATAGAATCTGAAGTTATTTCCACACCAATCAATGCAAAGAAAATTAACATCGAAACAGTTGAACTTCCCAAAATGGCTAGCATTGGATATTATTGGGATGAGTCAACAGTAGAAAGCATCACAGAGTTGTTGCACGAATATAGCGACCTGTTTCCTACAACATTTACAGAGATGAAGGGCATAGCAGGATAACTGGGAGAGATGAAGATACCTCTCAGACCTGAAGCGAGATTGATTAGACAGTGACCATATAGACTGAACCCCATATATAAACAAAAAGTTAAAGAGGACATTGATCGGATGCTCAAAGCCGGCATAATTGAACCAATCGAGGAATCAGAATGGATAAGCTCGATGGTCATATAGGACACGAAACAAGGAAGATGGATTAGGATATGCATGACTTGAGGAAGTTGAATGATGCATGCCTACACGACCCATTCCCTACACCATTCACGGATGAAGTGTTAGAGAATGTGAGGGGACACGAAGCTTACTCATTCACTGATGGATTCTCAAGCTACCATCAGATTAATATAGCATAGGAGGACAAATACAAGACCACAATCGTGATGGAATGGGGATATTACCAATATACAGTCATGCCATTTGGACTGAAGAATGCACCAGTAATTTTCTCTAGAGTGGTTACCGTAGCATTTAAAGAATTCATCCATCAGTTTCTCGAAGTATACCTGGATGAATGGAAAGTCTATAGTCTGTTGAAAAACCATGTGGAATTCTTACGCTTGATGTTAGAACGATGCATACAATGTCAGATATCACTAAACATAAAGAAATGTATATTTTGAACATCGTTTGAGATACTATTGGGCCATATAGTATGCAAACAAGGGCTATTGGTCGATCCGGCAAAGATCACAGTCATCGTTAATTTACCAACGCCAAAAACAGTCTTTCAGCTACGAGCAACGTTAGCACATACAGGATACTACAGAAAGTTCATCAAAGGATATGCGCAGATCACAGCACCAATGGAGAAACTGCTAAGAAAGGATATAAATTACCAATGAAACGACAAGTGTCAACATGACCTGGATACCCTGAAGAAAAAGATGGTCACTGCACCGATATTAGTATTTCCAGAGTGGGGAAAGACATTCCATGTGCATATAGATGCATCCGTGATAGCACTTGGAGGTATCTTAGCGCAGCCAGGAACAAGAGACTTGGATCACTTAATAGTGTTCACAAGTAGAAAACTATCTGACTCATAACATAATTATAAAACAACGGAAAGAGAAGGCCTAGATATGGTTTACACACTTCAAAAGTTCAGACACTACCTAATGGGAAAAAAATTTAAGATGTTTACAGATCACTCAGCCCTAAAATACCTAGTCAAGAAGCCAGTGTTGTGGGGGAGTATCTGTCAATGGTTACCGCTATTTCAAGAATTTGACTTCAAAGTAATAGTTAAACCAGGAAATTTGAACGCAGGACCTGACCACCTATCACGGGTCACAAATGGAGAAGAACCCACGAACTTAGAAGACAACTTTTTGGATGCACAGTTATTCTCAATACATATTGTTGATGACTACTTCACAGAGATCATCCAATACTTGAGCACAGGTACCGCGCCGCAAAAATATAGCACCACGTAGAAGAAGAACCTGGAAGTTCATGCAGTCGACTACCAATTGATCGCAGGACATCTATATAAAATGGGCACAAATATCATTTTACGAAGGTACATGTTAGAGCATGAACGACCAAGAATTTTAGCAGAATCCCATGAGCGATTGGTAGGAGGACACTATGCAGGAAACGCTACCGCGCAGAAGGTACTCCATGCAGGATTATGGTGGCCAACAATTCACAGAGACTCAAAAGAGTACTGTCAGAGATGCGATGTTTGTCAACAAGTAGGAAAACCCAACAGAAGGGACGAGATGCCATTACGACCGCAACTAATGTTACAGGCATTTGATAAATGGGCAATAGAATTTGTGGGACCAATTAACCCACAAGACAAAATAATAGGGGCAAGATACATCATCACAGCGATGGAATACCTAACAAGGTGGGTGGAAGTCGCACCAGTAAAAGACTACAGCGCAGAGACAGGTGCACACTTTTTATTTGAACAAGTAATTACTAGGTTTGGGTGCCCAATAGTTTTGATGAGGGACCAAGGAATGCATTTTATAAATAGCACCATCCACGTGATGCTTGAAGAATTTGAAGTTCACCACCAGAAAAGCACACCATATCATCCACAAGCGAATGGCACAATAGAAGCCTTTAACAAAATTCTAGAGAATGCACTGACAAAGATTTGTAACATCAACAGAGACAAATTGGACCTCAAAGTACCAGCAGTATTATGGGCATATAGAATGACATGCAAGAATTTGATAGGGAACACACCATTCAAACTCATCTATGGCCAAGAAGCAGTTGTTCCATTAGAATTTTTGGTACCCAGCTTACGCGTAGTAGCTATCACACAACTGACAAAACGCAGTGTAATACAGGAAAGACTGAACCAACTGTTAGCAATGGAGGAAGACCGAATCCTGGTAGGATTCCATCAACAAGTGCATAAGTCCAGAGACAAAGCATGGCATGATCGACATATTAAGAAGAAGATTTTCACGGAAGGAGATCTAGTATTGCTCTATGACAACAAGTCATTTCAGCACCCAGGAAAGCTGAGAATGCATTCGTTGGGACCATACGAGGTCAAATCTGTAACAGATGGAGGATTTGTACAGTTAAGAGACTTAGCAGGCGCAGACCTCATAGGAATGATCAACGAGAGCTGACTGAAGTTGTATAAGGCCAGTCGACCACCCACCGCGCAGTAAAACACAAAAAAGCCACAGGACGCTTGAAACACAAATGCAGTAAAGGCAAGGGTAACGGTCACATGCCAAAGACAAACGAGCGGGAAATGGAAAGACGACAAAAGTAGGATGACAAGACAACCCTAAGCAGAATTAAGGCACGGCAAGGAATGATGGAACATCACATTAAACACACCAACTGGAAACGGCAAAGTAAGTGTAATGGCAAGTACGAAATTGTCGCAGATGCATTGAACCCACAGTTATGGTGCATTAATCGTATCATGGAGAAAGCGTCCTCGATAAGATCCATGACAAACCCATACAACACACGAGCACGGAAGCAACTTGTCTATTCACGAAAGGAGAATAGAGAGAGAGCAACATCAGCTCGAACGAACAGAGCGAGACCACATATCTCACTGCAGTCTTCTAAAGTCAGCAGACGTTCGACACTCACCACTATGGCACCATCAAAGTCTGTTGAACTAAGCCAGACTGCCAAACCGACCAAAGTTCAAACTAGGTCATGAGGACCACTGGAAGAAAACAAGCAACAAAAACCGGAGATCGTCGATATCAATGAGATCCCATCCCCAGAGATACCACCGGTGAACTCTACACCGATACTGGAGGAGATTCAGTAGCCACAACCAGAGAAACTGAAAGAGGACACGCCAACAGCGGAACAGGAACCTCAGAATGAGGAAGCGGAACCCCAATAGGAAGTGCAACCTAAAAGCAATGAACCAGTCGTGGAAGGTAATGACACGACACAGAATCAAGGATCAGAAGGGAAACCAGACCAGTTGCAGGTAGCCAGCCTAGGTCACCCAACAGAAGACACCACGGGAACTACCTCGGCTTAGCTAGAATGGCTTACAGGGCAACAACCAGGAATTGTTGGAACTTTGTACCAACCACCACAGTAGCTAGATAGAGTTCTGATACCGAGCTCACCTCACAAGAAACCAGCAGCAAAAATTTTTCTACCACGCATACCAGAGGGAGTACAGGTAGAGTTGTAGCTACTGGGTCACATCGGGAAGCTCGATTATTTCGACCATGATGTTTCAGATGAAACCAAGTACCTAGAACTTGCGTCGAGGGTTTTTATGCAGAACATAGTGGTAAACCAACTTGGAGAAATGATCAGCCAACCACATCAGTGGAGAGTTGGACTGGACCGAACAGGCATTTTAGGGTTGCTGAAACTTCTGCATTTTGGCAGAGGCCAGTACGCGATAGCATGCGTTAAGCAACTGTTAGCAGTCACGCACGGAGGGGATATATGGTTGGACAGACCCATCCCCATAACTGTTGAGCTTATTGTTGTAGGAAAATCTCCCTGTGAATAGGTAGATCGCCTCTAAGAGCTTAACCCTAACTCTAAGATAGAAAATGCTTAACGTGGACACTGACTTCCTTTCAAATCTATCTAAACTAACACATGAGAAGGAAGGATGACAGAAGTACCTTTTTATCAACGTTTGTCCCTGCACGCTCCGAGTTGCGCTCCAATCCTTTGCTCCTTGCTGAGTTCTGCAGAAAAACAAGATACAACCACTTCCTACTCTATTGATATTAGCTTGAAAACAGATCTATCAAATAATGATAAGTTCATGTAACGTTAGACACAAACTAGAAAGAAACAGGCAAAGCGTGTCATATTAATGAGAATAACGACAGCAGTACTTACAATCGTAGATGCGAATGTGACAGCTTCGTCAAGTCCCCTTCGTCTAACCCTTGCCTGAAAGATCCACAACTTGGATAACAGTAGCTTCACTGATCACTCTCTTTTGGTTGACTGTGTGTTTCCTCTAAGATCATTGGTTTCATGCTAGCAGTTCTTCCCCCTTTCCACCATCATAGAGCCTGCTTATATAGGTTAAGAGGAGCTTAACCTCTTGAGTTATCTTTAGAACAAGTTGGGGAACTTCCTCCTCAGATCAGGGATCTCTTGATGAAACCAAGAATTCGAATACAACTGCCTCCTAATCTTGAAAGATCCTCCCCTTATTCTCCTCAACGAGCTAACTACTGCTTCAGATTAGGCAGCGCTCCCTTAGAAGGGGCATCAGAGCGATGTAGCGCTCCCTAAGAAGCTTGAGGGGAGCGCCAGCACCTTAAAGGTGAGTAGCACTCCTTCAGAGGGGGCAGCGAAGCGTTATAATGCTCCCTGAAGCCTTGTAGGGGAGCGCCAGCGCTCCTAAGGCTGATATAGGGGAGCGCTCCCCCTCAAAACCTTTGTTTCAGAGCTCGCTTTAGGTGTTAAGAGTTCCTTGTCTTCAGTTAATCAATTCTTCTCCTCCAAATCAAGCACATGAGATGTTTTAAGTGTCTCCATAGTGTCGTCGGCATGGCAGTATGCTCGAACATCATTTTCGACACTTGTGACCAACTTGCGACACTTGCGAAAGTTGTAAGGAAGATGCGACACTTACGACAATTGAGAGGAACATGCGACACTTATCTAGTTGAGTAATTTTGACGTGTAACAGATTGCCCCCCAAAGTATGAAGTTAGAAGATGCAGACTGATAACTGAAATACTTTGTAGACGTTCAAGCAAGGGTGTAGACTCGGAGAACCTGACGGAAGCTGCACACAAACATCCAACAAATATCATGACATATTTCAAAACTCAAGGGAGGCATACCTATGCTTGGGTGATCAAGACTTTGCAAGATATGGCCGCCATAAAATACACTGCGGATCCATAATTGTATTGATAAAAGGTATAGCCACCAAAGATACAATGTGGATCTATACTCTGATGACTCGAACTGATCGTAGCCACGAAGAATACACAGTGGATCTACGAGATGACAAGACATAGCCACGACCAATAAAAAGTGGATCTATGTAACAGTGTATGCATTCTTTGTCCAATAGAATCTCCTTCGCAGCCTGGGCCAAGCATATCAAAGTGATCACTCAACCCAGGGTCTTCTTACCAATCCCAATATGGTACGAATCTGACCATGCGAATAGATGTCTTGATGTCGAACATGGCAGAAACCACTTGATTACCAGTCAATGGTGCGAACCGTTAACAAGTGCGAGAGAGATCACCATTAATGTCGATGATTCCCAAGGTACCCTAGTACATTCCAGCGAATGTGAGTAGATGAGATGAAGTCGAACACTCGTGGAATCATCCGATCAGGGGTCAATGATGTAAACCCACTGTCGAATGTGAGGAGGCCTGCCATTGAGGCATGCAGGTCCCAAAGTACTAACTAGTTTCTAAGCCTGATTCCCGGATAATGTGTTGAAGTCGACAGGAATAGACTCGTCGAGGGAGGGCCTTGATGTATCCCCCATCAACGACACAAAATGGACACGGAGATGTAATTGACAGATTAAATGGACATGGACTGACACTGGTTTTGAGGCAAGATATTTGGGATGGCTGACTCTCGAGGCAGATACTTCCCTTGAACACTGAGGCACAACAGCGAAACATGACGTGGACCAAAACTATGCAATGGGTACTATGACTTGCGTTGGGTGACCCAAAGGAGTGAAAGGAACATGAAGGATTGGCTCAGTGCAGAGGTTCAGCGGATTATGATATGTGCAAATGACAAAGTGTCGTGTTCAAGGGCGACTCTAAGAAGTGCTGGATGATGTTCTTAAGAGACTGCTTGGCTTGCTCCTTTCAATTTTTCCCCCATCCAGATACATGAGTACCTCTTTTTTGATTTAATGAGCTCGAGGAGGATAACACATGCTCGATATAACTCACCTTCGGTAAGTTCCTCTTCCTTTATTTAACAAACCGGAAGAAGTAAGGGTTCAGTCCCATATGGGTCTGTCGATGTGTGCTTTAATGAGTCCAAAGACAGAAAACTCGAAGGTTTTTCGGGATTATAGAGTTTGGAAAAACACTTAAAAGAGAACTCTCTTAGTTCATTTTTCATACAGTAGTCGAACGAGACCGAAAAAGGGTTAAACTATCGCTCGAAAGACGCCCTTTCTGACCTTTTAACGAGTGTGAAAGGAAGCAAGGTCACTCGACAATCTTTTCATATTTAGAGAGTCTGAAAAGGGTTTAAAGAAGACTCCAGGGGGGTTCCTTTTTCGTGTGTTTGTGTCCGTACGGGTCCGAAAAAGAGATAAAATTTTACCCGGTTACGTTCTCATATTATCGAGCTCGAGAACGAACTAAGACTATGCTCATAAGTGTGACAAGGTGAATAATCCATCAGGACTGCCAAGAAACCTGCGATGCCAAAACTACACACCAGGGTTTAGTAAAGCCATTATGTCATTAGAGAAACCCAAAAAATGACTACACCTTATGAAAAATGAAAATTTATAAATAACAATTGATTTGAAATTTCATTTACCATTTCATTTTGCAAGGATTTTGGAATAGTGGAGATTCTCAGTTTGAAGTGGATCTTGTTTTGTTCGCTGCCGGAGCTACAGTTGACAATTTCGCTCGTCGTTTGGACCAGGTAGGTGTCCATCTCTTGCTCTTTCAATTGCATGGTTTGGTATTCATTTTCATAGCATTATTTATTTTAAAACACGAAGCCCTAAGTTGCCCCAATTAGAACCAAATCGACCTCTTTGAAAATCAATGGAAAAACGGGATTCTTTGTGAAAAAACGTTCTAGGAAAAGATGGCTAAGGTGCCAACGCCCTAGTAGTCAATTAGGTAGGTCATTTTTTAGCAAGGAATCCATGAGAAAATCCCCACGCACGCCCACGCAGCCATAAAATCGTTTTGATCTTTTTAAACATTTTTATCATTGTTTGATGAATGTTAAATGCTTAAGAGAGGGCGTGGTGGTTATAAAGAGTGTGTGGTTACTTTTAAATGATGTGGGCATCTTATTTCATGTTTTAAATTGCTTTTGAAAATTGTCGAAATTGCCAAAACGTGGAAATAACGGATTTCTTGATTTTTTTGTTTTGTAGATAACTTCGGTGACCATGATCGAGTGGAAAGAGAGGGAACATGAGATGGATGACTTAGTCACCTTGCGGAGTCCTCGTACACGGGCCGCTTTGCGAGCTTGCGGTTTGCTCAAATTCTTCAAGTTGCAAAAAATGAAGAGAGAGGTTTTATTGCTCGAGCATATGATTGGCCTCTGGGATGTTGTGGAACAAGAATTCTGAATCGGCACACAACTTTTAACCATTGAGTTAGAAGACGTGTACTTTTTGATTGGCCTCTCGAAAAGAGGGGTCCCCATATTGTTCTCTGGACAAAGGGCGCTACCTGAACAAGTGGACGTGTATCTGGAATGCCATTGCATCCCGGGAGCAAGGCTGGTAGGGGGTAGAATCCCTATCAAGGATATTCGAGATTTGCTCCTCCGGTCTATACTGTTTGCTATCACGAGCGTGACAGGCAGCACTAGCGCTCATCTGGCATCAAGATCGCAGGTGGCTTACGGCGTTCAATGTTTGGAGCCAACACTGTTCAACTGGAGTGCAGGGTTCCTTCGAAATGTGAAGGAACAGATTTCACGGTGCAGGACTGGATAGAAGCAGTTTGGTTATGGCTCATTTTTGGTCTCATTTTTTCTAGAGCGTATCCCCCAGATGCAGCCTCAGATAGCGCTGGCGGTGGATGAACCTAGGATGGAGAGGTGGACTAGTCTATCTCCAAGGCTAGTATCGGAGTCAGAGTTCTATTTCACTGGTGATTTCTTTGCCTGGTTGAGACGGCAGTACCTCTGGATAGAGGACTTCCCTTATGCTGATGTAGATTTACGTGGGAGCATGGACTTGATTTTTCCCACGGGGGAAGACTGGGATGAGTCAGGTAAGAGACTGAGCTATACCTTGTCTAGTTTTTTGTTTTTTGTTTTTTTGTTTTTTTGTTTTTTTAAGTTTTTGATGTATATATTTTTTTGGGGGGGTATGTAGAGGAGTTTTAACAGATGTATTGTTTCCAACATGCAGACAAGGGAACAGTGCACCCGACTGATGTACCGGTACCAGGACATCACGGGGGTGCCCCGGTTGTAGCGGATCCGGCAGTACCAGTGATGGGTCTCCGGGAGGTTGAGAGAAACCTCCAAGGCCTTACAATGGGCATCCCTCCTTTGCAGAGGGGGGAAGTGCCTTTACATCTGCAGAGGCACACTGTAGGAGTACTGGAGAATATCAATTCTCTATTGAGGCGTGTAGTGCACGCGGTGGTGTGTTACTCACAACACAATGTAGTGCGGGGAGATTAGAGTCTCCCCGGTGATCATATTTTGTATGCCTTGTCAGGCGACGTTGTATGGGTGGAAAGACCCAATATTTTGCTCTTCTACATACTTTTTGATGTAATACAAACATTTCAGTCACGTCATATATATATATATATACAGTTTCGAGTTTTTATGATGCCAATGATTTGTACATGATGATGTCTGTGATGTGTTTTAATTTACATGTAATGTACAGTTTTGCTTTCCTTAAATCTTATATGTGGGCAAGATACCGATCCATGATATAATTAGCTAATGAATCCGAAACACTATTAAGTTCTCTTGGAATGTGTCTATATTCGATGTAATCGAACATTCGTTCAAGACGGTGAACTTGTAAGTGTAGACGTAGCAGGATAGGACTACGGATAGCGTAGATACAGTTGAGTTGATAAACCACGAGTTGGGAGTCTAAGTAAATAATGATACGAGAGATACCTAGGGAGGAGGCTTGGGTTAGCAGTCCAATCACAGCGTGATATTCTACCATACTGTTGGTTGCTGGTCCTAAGCAGATACCTCCTGAACTCACCACCTCATCGAATTGGTAAATAACCCAAGCTGCTGAAGCAATGTTCCGGGTATGTCGACTAGCGCCATCCGCGAACCCAAAAAAGATAGGAAAGGAAGACGTCATCTGCGCATGAAAACACTGGCACAGTCATGAGTGGCAACGGTAAAGACTCGAGCACGCAAAAGAAATAGACACACCAAACTAAAATACAATAATGTACAAAGTACAGATGCTAGGTGATCTAGGCATAGTACTTCTTAAGGTAGAGCCCATTTCGGGGATCTCCCAGGGAAATTCCATCATGATCAACTAATTCGTAAGCCCCTATGTGTAGAACACGCTTCACGATGTAAGGACCGTGCCACATGGGTTCTAACTTTCTTGTCCCCAATTTATCGTGAGCTTGGTCGTAAACGAGGACTAAGTCTCCTTCTGCGAAAGTCCGAGGGTGGACGGATTTGTCATATTGACTCTTAATTCGTTTCTGATGTGCCTCATTGGCGAGAGCAGCATCGCGACGTGTTTCATCCAGTTTGGGTAGATACAAGAATCGTTCTTCTTCAGCAGAGGTATGGGGCAGGAGTTCTACTTTTCGTTTGAGTGATGGAATCTCACACTCGATTGGTAGGACGGCTTCAATGCCATAGACCAACTGGAAAGGAGTAAATCCAGTTGAAGTTTTCACAGAGGTGCGATAGGCCCAGAGAGCGGAGAACAGTTGTAAATGCCATGATGTTTTGTTTTCCCCTACCATGCATTGGATCATGGTTTTTAGGACTTTGTTGATAGCCTCAACTTGTCCGTTCGCCTGAGGGTAGTAAGGGGATGAGTTTTCATGGCGAAAACCCAATTTGACATGTAACTCGCTCATCATTTGGTTTTTGAAGTGTGCACCATGGTCAGTGACAATGGCACGTGGTACACCAAAATGAGTTATGATGTGGTTGAAGAGGAATAGAGCTACAGTACGGCCATCATTCAGGAAGGTAGGCATAGCCTAAGCCCATTTGGTGAAGTAGTCGACGACGACGATGATGTAACCATGCCCCCCGGCTGAGGTAGGCTTACACTGCATGAAATCGATGCCCCATTTGGCAAAGGGTTCGATGGCTATAATAGGGTGCAGCGTCGTAGGGTGGGTGCATGCCTTCTTGTTAAATATTTGTCAGGGTGGGCATTTTTTGATGGCCTCGCTGCAATCCTTGAAAACCGAGGGCCAAAAGTAGCCGGCACGTAGGATTTTTTGGGCTGTGGCCATCTCGGAAAGGTGACCACCACAGGCACCAAGGTGACAATCATTCAAAACGCGTTCAGCCTCCTCATGAATCAGACATCGCCGAAGGATGGTGTCAATACCATGGCGATACAAAGTGTCACTGAGAATGATATAACGGCGAGAGTGGTGACGAATGCATCGATGCTCTTCGCGAGAGATGTTGGTCTGAAAACGTTGGGTTTGAAGGTAGAGGAGAATGTCTCCGTACCAAGGATCAGAGGTTCTGATGAGGAAGAGAGATTCGTTGGGGAGAGAATCTCTAGGTTCAATGTTTTCATCGACACGAGGGAGAGCATAGATGAGCTCGGCAAACACCAGGGATTTTTTGGCTTTAGCCTTCGTAAACTCAAGATCGAATTCTTGAAGAATAATGATCCATTTTGAATATTTGCCCCCAAGTACTTGACGTGTCAAGACGTGATACATTGGGTTGGAGTCTGCGATTACCGTGGTGGTTTGTAATAAGATGTAGTGGCAGAACCTTTGGACAGCGATGACGGCTGCCAGAGCCAGTTTCTCAACATGCGAATATCTGAGTTCGGGTCCAGATAAACTCTTGCTCAGATAATAAATCACATGTTCTTCGCCGTTGGGGTCTTCTTGAGCTAACACCATTGCAATGGTGGAAGTAGAAGCAGCTAAGTAAAGGATATAATCCTTTGTATATTCCGGGGGATGTAACAAAGGTGCATGGGTCAAAACGTGCTTGAGAGCATCGAATGACCGTTGAGCGGCGTCATCCCAAATGAAAGGGATGTTCTTTTGTAGTAACCGCATAAATCCTTTAGTGATCTCGGCATAGTTGCAGATGAAACGGCGAAGAAAGTTTGCTTTGCCTTGCAAACTTTGGAGTTGGGTTAAATTGGTAGGTGGAGGTAAGGATAAGATGGCCTTGATCTTTAAGGGATCCACCCTGATCCCATCTTTGGAGACAATGAAACCGAGGAGTCGACCGGATTCGACAGCAAAAATGCATTTGTGTGGGTTCAGACGAATACGGTAGAACCGACATCGAAGAAAAATTGCTCGTAAATGATCAATGTGATTGGATCGATTTAGCGAATGGGCGGGTAAATCGTCGAGATACGGTTCTGCTATATGTTTGATGTCATGAAAAGCATACGACATGGCTCGCTAGAAAGTAGCACCAGCATTTTTAAGGCCAAAAGGTAGCTTTCGGTAGGCGAAATTACCCCAAGGGCAGATGAAGGCTGTCTTATGTTGATCAGCATGTAAGATTTCAATATGGTTATATCCAGAAAAGCCATCCATGAAAGAGAAGATTACACTTCCTGCGCAATTATCGATGATTTAGTCGATGAAGGGCGTAGGGTAGTTGTCCTTGGGACAAGCTTTGTTGAGATCTCGATAGTCGACGCAAACACGGATGGTCCCTTGTTTCTTAGCAACCGGAACAAGGTTGGAGACCCATTCGGTTAAAGGGACGGGATAGATGAAGCCAGTTTTTAAAAGTTTTTCAACTTCTGCCTTTATAGCTGCGATTTTCTTGGGATGAACCAGGCGAAGCTTTTGTCAAATCGGTTTCACGTCAGGGTAGGTTTTGATTTCGTGTACGACAATTGAAGGGTCGATCCCTGGCATTTCCTCATAACTCCATGCGAAGACATCGCGGAATTCTTTGAACAAAGCGGTGTAAGAAACCACTTCGTCGGGTGTGCAATTAGCACCAAGGTTGATGTTTTCCATGACACCTTCTTTGATTGAAAGGTCAATCGTGATCGTAGTAGAGATGTTACCCATGTTTCCCTCAGAGAGAGTACCTTGTGTGAGGATAGGAGATTGCGGAGCTTTGGTAACATCGGGAGGGAAGACAGATCGTATGTCTTGGTGGATTTCTTCCAAAGGTGGAAGAAAAGAGGATCGATGGTGGTTATCATCCTAGGGCAGATCGTCAATGCTAAGCATTTCCATGATGGATTCGTCCGAAGGAAAAATGTGGGAAATGTAATCAACGGCAGACAACAGGGAATCCAACCACGAGGGCACCGAGTAAGTATCGGGTGCCAATGAATGTGAAGTGTTCGAAGAGGGAGAGGTAGATTGAATAGCTACGTATGCGGCCTCAGCTGGGCTAAGTGACATAGTGTCACCGAGCACATCGAATTCCAAAGGACTAGGCATAATCCAAGGGTAAGATGATTCCAAGGATTGATAAGGCATAGTCGAGATCATATTGACGGCGACAATATGATGTGCGGTGGGTGGAAGTGGTGTAGGGAAAGTACCCATGAGGCTAGAATCTTTCAATAAGCCAACCCCAATGCTTTCATACATAACCGGGTGGTCTCCCAAAAAAGGAATGTTGTTGGTAGCAGGGATGCGTGCGTCGGGTGTGCAGAAATCAAGCTGATCGATGGTAACAATTTTGCCTTGATGGGGGAATTGTACACATCGAAACACCGACGAGGCGAAGGCATTCATAGCGTAGAACCAACTTATTCCAAGTAGTAGGTTGTAATCGAGGGGAGCATCGACCACCTCGACGTCAACGGTAACAGTTTTGCCTCCCAACTGAACAGCTAAGGATTGTAATAATCCGTGAGGATGAAAACCTCGTCCATCGAAGGCACGTAACATGGTAGCATATTTGTTAAGGGCAGGTGATTTCAAACCTTTCCAATAGGCTAGAGACATGACACAGGTAGAGGCTCCCTCATCCAGGATAGTCCGGTGGATTTGTTGATTGTGAACAACAACATCGATTTGGAAAGCTAGCTGGTGGGAGAGTCGCGGTTGATGGTCATCCAGATTAAACATGAGGTTGTTTGATGACTCCGGATCAAAAGCGTCGATAGTGGCTAAGAGCGTTCTACGTTGGCTGGGACAGTGTTGTAGAACTTCCAAGGTGGACATGGCACACGGGGCTTGGGCCAAATCTTCTACAATGTTGTAATTTTGGGCAGCCCGTGAATTAGGATTGAAGGTAGATTTTCGGATGGTGCTCTTAGGAGGGCATAAGATAGAGTCAAAAGAAGGTTTCTCAATCTGGAGTGGCCCGGATGGAGGGCTAACAGATGGAGGATTAGCCGAGGATGGCAATGGGTCCGGCGGAGAACCGTTAGCGGTCTTCAGCTTATCAGGTTTAACTGGCGTGTCATATGTCGCAGAGCGAGTGGTTAGATTAACTCCGTTAAACATGTAAATGTGGGCACTTGTTGAGGCCTCATCATGGGGTTGGTTGGAACTGTCCCCCGGCGTGGGGGTTTGTGCAACCAAAGATTGTTGCTGCGGAAAAGGTTGAGTGAGCACAGCGGGTTGTGAATTTCCCTTGAAAAATTTGGCCACTTCATCGTGATGTGGGCAGTCTCGAGTGTAGTGATCGTCACCACAAATGAGACATGGGAATTTCGGTTTTTGTTGTGGTTGTTTTCCGGCAGCAGGAGTTTGCGATTGGGTCTTGGGTTGTTTGTTGTTATTATTCTTCTTTGGTTTGTTTCTCGCTTTCTTCTTGCCCCCAAGTTGTTGTGAAGGGGTTGATTGAACCGCATTCACATCATAGACCTGAGTTTGAGGTGGGGTAGAAGAGGGTGTAGTCGAGCTGGGAGAAACCGTCGAGGTGGGCCGTTGTATCATTCCAGTAGACTGGGTAGTAGATTGGGTTTTGACGGAGCCAATAACTCCATCCGCATGTGAAGCAGTCGATGGTTTGGATGGATCGTTAGTGGCACGGGTAGCGTTCGGTATCAACTCATATAGAGTACCAGATTGTGAATAGACTAAGTCTAAGTACTGAGCTCGGGCAATGGCTTCTTCCTCGGTGACTACACCACCCATGGCAACATCACGAGCGATCTAGGGCAACAATGATTTCGTGAACCATTCAGCTAATAATTGGTCAGGAATGACCGCTTTGATTAGCCTTCGTCGTCGTCTCCATTCATGAATATGGTCGGAGATGTGTACGGAAGTTGTCTGACGAAGGGAGGTTAATAGTTTAGTACCCGTCTCGTACCGAATGGGTAGTTTGAAGTGCGTGAGGAAGGACATGGCGAGGGAGTTGAAATCGTGAAAAGATGCGCATGGTAATTCAATATACCATTTCGTTGTGGAACCCATAAGTGTTCGTTGGAAAAGACGCAAACGAATCAAATCGTCCATGAGGGAGTTGGATGAACACCACAAATGGAAAGTCATCACGTGGTTGTTCGGGTCTTCTCCGGACTTTCTGTCGAATTTTGGGATATCAGAAGGAAGTTTAGCTGGAATGGCTGGCCAAATCGGAGAATGATAAATAGGATCATTCGTTAACCGAGACAAGTCTGGAAGGTCCAGGGTAGCTAGAAAAGGTAGTTGTCGGTTAACCTGTGGGTAATGTTGGTGTGGCAGAGGGACACCAGTGGGGCCCAATACTGGGTTATGTGGATAATTATAACTAGTGGGCCCTCTCATGTGAGGTTGGTTTTGACCAAGGTACACAGGATTTGAGATGTTTTGAGAAGCATGTGTGAGCGGAGGATAACCGGATGGGTTTTGTGGGTTATAGGGTGGGTTTGGCATTTGTCCATAAGGGGGTTATTGCGGAGTCTAAACACTTTGACCTGTCGAGAACTGTGGGTTTCCTTGAAAAAGGACGTTCCATGGATTGGGTGCGGTGGACACATTTTGTCCGTGTGGTTGATGGTAGACTCCGGATTGAGGCTGCCCCCCAGCATGAGGGTGCCCCCCGAATGGAATTTGTCCTCGGGTGGGAGGATGCCCCCCAACTTGAGGTAGAGTTCCTAGGATTTGAGAACCAAACGTAGATGATTGACCGGTGCCGCCGAGCGGGTTAGGACCACCAAGATCGGTCCCTCCGGGTTGTTGGATAGGTATGGAACTTCCTGGTATAACTTGGGTAGTAGTTTGGGCAGGGGTGGCAGTGGAAGCATTCAGTGCCATGAATCCAAAAAGGAGTGTAGGTCTTGGTGTTACAGGTGTGCCAATCAAAGCTTGATTAACTACCGCGTTACCGACGGGGATAGTCGGAATGTGCGGGACCATTGTAGAATGGGTCGTCTGGAGGGGAATAGTAGACCTTGGGCCAACGGACGGTATGTTCGGACCAACGGGTGGTGTGGATGTAAAAGTGGTGGTACAGGTGAAATGATTTGGAGGTATGGTGTAGGAAAAAGGTACGTCGGTACCTTCTCCAGTTCCATAAACATCTCGCACCAAGCGTGGTAGAATTCGAACAATGTCTGCGGTCCAAAAAGGGTCATTGGCTAAAGGGTTTTAAGAAGACCCAGCCAAAATGTCAGAAGGATTGACGACAACAAATTCTCCAGTGGAATTCAGGTGGAGGATCTGTCGTTCATATCCCTTCGGAATGCGGTAAGCTTCCGGAGATTCTGAAATAATTCGAAAATTCTCCAAAGGAGTGGGAACTTCTTCCTGGGAAGTTGTAGTATTTTGAACCTCGCTCTGTTGAGGAGATTCCTCCATAGAATGAGGGGGTAAAGGGGTGTTTCCTTCCATATTTTCTGGAGGAAGTCCCTATAGCCTTCGCGAGCGGCGTGGAGGGTCGATGTTGGCGAAGAAGAGTCGGCAAAAGAGATCTATGGCCAACTAGCGAAAAGAAACAGCGCACGCTAAAAAATCTAAGAATCACAACCAAGCAAACATGACCTTCTTTTGATGACCATACTAGTTGGTGATGAAATCCAACGTCGCGTGATCAAGTGCAGAAGGGGCGGGGATAGGGTGGAACAGTTACAATGGCGACCTGCTTAATGGACTTACGCCTTGGTGCAAGATTCCACACAGTAATTGTGGATTTACCCTCCAAGGAGCCCGAGTGAGTTTGACCAATGTCTGCTCCAGGTACAGTGAGACTTCCCGTCACCGTCACCTTGTGTAAGACCCTAAAGATTATGGCCACTAAGGTTACTAATTCGCAGTTAGCCCCTGGGTGGGAACAGTCGACAGTCTCATCCGAACATATGGGTAGGGTATCGAGCCCGAAATCAACTAAAAGGCTTCCACGCAGTAATTGTGGATTTACCTCAAAGTGATCCCCATAATATGATCTGACCACCATAATCAGTTAAACCACGGAGGGTTAGTCCCCGTAACTTACCCGAATGCGACCTCGTGCGTAACCCCTGTGTGAGAGGGGGATCCCAGGAAGACTTATACGATAATTGGATTTGACTCTCCCTAACTCAGGATGCTAGTGTTTGTTTTGGAAACTTTGGAGAGTTATGCTCACAGCCTAATACAAAGTACTAAGCCTAGTCTACTGTTGGTGGAGGATCCTAGAAAAGAAAAAGTTCTAAATAATTTTTAATTATCCTTGATTTTATGGTTGTTCTTTACACAAAAGGGGTGCATGGACGAGAAATGAATGGAATTATGACTTAGTCCCAAAAATGCATCAAATATGATAAGCAGTCATTTCTTTTCGATGAACATCTATCTAAGGGAGAGAGAAAGTTCTTTTCACTAGCAAGCACCAATAAGGAGTGTCCTCAAACAATTATTTTTCTCAATCAAATCCTGATGCAATGCTAAAACTTTTTAGATGCCTTCTAACATGCACAATCAATCATGAAGATGCCCTTTATTGTTTGCATATGAATAATGATCAATTCAACACAATGCTCGTTTTGCTAATTATCTTCTTGTATGAATGAAAACCAAACTAGCACAAGCAAAAGTCATACAAACAATACACCCTTTCGTTGCAATCAAAACGAAAAAGCGAAAGAAAAGAAACAATCAAAGAGAAAACAAAATTCACACCCAAAAGAAAAAGTTGAAGAACAATGATCTTAACTAAAATTAAGATGAAGAGGTCTGCAGGCCTTTGATGACCTTCACCAAGGTTTTTACTTAGTTAAACAGAGAGAAAGACAATGCATGGGTCTCGGACTCCAATCAACAGAAAAACTCAATAACAATAGTGAAGAAGGCTACAATATCCAACTAGTAAGATGTTCATTCTTCAAAAAGACCGATGTCAAGGCTGAAAGAGAAGAAACATTGACTCACAAGGTTACCCAGCAGAAGGGACACAGAGGCAAAACCCAGAAAAAGCAATTCTGGAAGGTTTTTTGGCCAAAAGAGGGCTGGCGCTCTGTTGCCAAAGGAAAGGAGCATTATAGCGCTCTGTGTAAGGCTATGGGGGAGCGATGGCACTCTGTTAGCACAGGGACAGGGGCGCCAAGTTCAAAAAATCCCAAAAATGTCAAAAAAATCAAAAAATTGCAATTCAATTTCGACAATTAGGCTGAGTATGATGGGGTAGGGAGTCAATCAGCTCATCAAACCAATCAAAAGAGGAGTGAACCAGGTCTGAAACAATTAAGGGGTAGAACAAGGTCAATGAGGAGAAATCGAAATAAGAAGTTTCGATTTGAGGCTATCTCCCCAGCGGAGTTGCCAGTTTCTGTTGTAGGAAAATCTCCCTATGGACAGGTAGATCGCCTCTAAGAGCTTGACCCTAACTCTAAGACAAAAAATGCTTAACGTGGACACTGACTTCCTTTCAAATCTATCTAAACTAACACATGAGAAGGAAGGATGATAGAAGTACCTTTTTATCGACGTTTGTCCCTGCACACTCCGAGTTGCGCTCCGATCCTTTGCTCCTCGCTGAGTTCTACAGACAAACAAGATACAACCACTTCCTACTCTATTTATATTAGCTTGAAAACAGATCTATCAATTAATGATAAGTTCATGTAACGTTAGACACAAACTAGAAAGAAACAGGCAAAGCGTGTCATATTAACGAGAATAACGACAGCAGTACTTACAATCGTAGATGCAAATGCGACAACTTCGTCAAGTCCCCTTTGTCTAACCCTTCCCTGAAAGATCCACAACTTGGATAATAGCAGCTTCACTAATCACTCTCTTTTGGCTGACTGTGTGTTTCCTCTAAGATCATAGGTTTCATGCTAGCAGTTCTTCCCCCTTTCCACCATCATAGAGCCTGCTTATATAGGTTAAGAGGAGCTTAACCTATTGAGTTATCTTTAGAACAAGTTGGGGAACTTCCTCCTCAGATCAGGGATCTCTTGATGAAACCAAGAATTCGAATACAACTGCCTCCTAATCTTGAAATATCCTCCCCTTATTCTCCTCAACGGGCTAACTACTGCCTCATATTAGGCAGTGCTCCTTTAGAAGGGGCATCAGAGCGTTGTAGCGCTCCCTAAGAAGCTTGAGGGGAGCACAAGCGCCTTAAAGGTGAGTAGCGCTCCTTCAGAGGGGGCAGGGAAGCGTTATAACGCTCCTTGAAGCCTTGTAGGGGAGCGCCAGTGCTCCTAAGGCTGATATAGGGGAGTGCTCCCCCTCAAAACCTTTGTTTCAGATCTCTCTTCAGGTGTTAAGAGTTCCTTGTCTTCAGTTAATCAGTTCTTCTCCTCCAAATCAAGCACATGAGATGTTTTAAGTGTCTCCTTAGTGTCGTCGGCATGGCAGTATACTCGAACATCGTTTGCAACACTTGTAACCAACTTGCGACACTTGCGAAAGTTGTAAGGAAGATGCGACACTTACGACAATTGAGAGGAACATGCGACACTTATCTAGTTGAGTAATTTTGACGTGTAACACTTATCGCGTAGATAACAGGACTACCTAGTCGAGGTATGGATCCCGCGCTAATTCTGGACGATAAATCCAAGGAGAAAACATTAACAGAGGAAATGAAGAATAAATATGGTACTACCAGGGGGACAAGTGGCATTATAATCAAACGGATCAACAAGCAACACAATTGGACGCAAATATCCTAGCCTGTAAACTATTAAGGAAATGTCGCAAAGATGAAGTATCGGCAGGAGTCATCGCAGTTGCAGCTCAGTGCACAGAAGGCACCTTTGTGAGTTGGGCGCTCTATCTATTAAACTTGTTCCAAGTGGACTACAAGGGCATGCAGGAACTTAGTACAGAATTTCATTACTCATGGCTACTCACCCTCATAGCCTTCATGGGATGGTGGGAACCAGAGTATGTAGTATTTTCTACTAGACCACAGCCAGCGGGAGTGAGATATCTATTACTGCGATCAGGTCCACAGGCCAAGCATAAGAGGGAAAATGGAATCATCTTTGAAGCATACCTACGAGACATACAAGAAGCTATTACCCAATCATTGAGAATAACACCAGAGAATGTCGCATGATATGGGGATATCGCTAACTTCTAGGCCACACGTCAAGCCATGTGGATACAACCAAGGCAGGATCCAGATAAACAGTGGCTACTGATGCGCTACTGCATCACAGAAGGTGATATAGACATGGTCGTCAGTGAATGGCCTGATGAATGGAGGGTCCCATCAATTTCTCGGAAAGTACTGGAAGGACCCACAGAAGGAGAAGCAGTGCAGGCGGAAACACATCCTCCGCATATCCTAGTGCCCAAGAAACCAAGGACGAGCCAAAACAATCCGACTCAAGAAAATGAAGGGGCAAAGTCGATAGGGATCCAGAAGGGGCAGAAAGAGACCAACGAACAACCGAAGCACGCCAAGGGAGCGCAGGAGACTGCCCCAAATCCCATCATACAGGAACCATGGGGAACTAAGAGACCGATTGTATAGACAACAGGCGTGCGCAATAAATCAAAGGCGCAACAAGCATCATTGGACTATACGATCACGGAGGACGATGGATAAATGATCGTCATAATGGTCTAGGATTGTCTAGCAGAAGACTTCAACCACGTAGCACATCACAGGGATAATCTACAAAAAGAGCTGGCAGAAATGGGATAACTCCTCAGGACACTCGGAGAGGCCCAGAGAGAAACTTGCAGCAGAGGCATAGAGTCGTCGACAACACAAATCAATGAAAGAGTGGAGGTCGAAGAAAGAGACCCAACCCTCCCAATGCCACACGCAAACAAAACGGTCCACCTAAAACCGAGCATGCTACGAATGGATGAAATAGTGGGACAGACACCACTGAAGGATTTGGA
The DNA here is from genome assembly GCA_009831015.1 of Picea engelmannii. Classification (NCBI taxonomy): domain Eukaryota; kingdom Viridiplantae; phylum Streptophyta; class Pinopsida; order Pinales; family Pinaceae; genus Picea; species Picea engelmannii. The sequence continues at coordinate 35,032 of ML827319.1, read as the reverse complement.
CCACATCCAATTGGTCCTAACATGGATGCCATCAAGGGCACTACACAAATTGTAGGTTAGCATCGACCACGAGGTGTAGTCTCGGGCACATAAAAACTTAGTAGAGCTACAGAAAGAAACAAAGCAGTGGGAAGCATTAGAAAAAGAGTATGAGAAGGCCAAATCCGAAACTTAGAAGGAGACAGATCGCACGAACGAATTGGAACGCAGAGTGGGAGAAATTTTTGGGAAACTTCCAAAAAATGCGCAAGGAAATGAACTCCCAGCCGCAGAAACGATCGACTAGATTGCGGAGGCAATTGCTTGATAATAGAAAGAGATCGAGGATTTTCGAGAACAGCTAATACCAATGACCCCACCGGCGGTAAAGAAGCAAAGGATGAATGCAGCAACAACGCAACTAGAGGAGATGGAGAAATAGGTTAGCACAACATCTGACTTGCTCGAGAAAGCAGCACACCTTTGGAAAAGATTGGAGGAGGATTGATGGGTGTTTTATATGCACTAAAAACACACTAAAAACCCTAAATTAAATTTTCAACCTGGGGTAAGTAAACTTAGAGTTGTAGCAAAATATGTGCCAAAGGTAGAAGGGTTGGTAGGAGTATAGTCTAACTAAGGAAGGCAGACATCTAAGGCTAATCTACTCAAGCAAAACCTATCTAATGAGCAAACCCTACTAAGCAATTTGAAACTAGGTAACCTAAGTACTTTTGGGCCAAGGATCGATGGATAGTTCTAAGAAGACAAGTAAAAACCCTATGTAAAGCAAACTAGTTCATAACAATAAGCAAAAGCAAACTACTAAGCATAATAATGAGCAACTAACAAAAGCAAACTATTTTAACATGCCAATCTACATTCAAAGAGAAACTACCCTATGAAAGCAAATAAATAAACAAGCAAAGACACCTATCTGACCTATTAAAGCAAATAGACAAGCAAGAAAAGGCGCCTAACTAGCCTACTAAAGCAATAGACAAGTAAGTAAAGACACCTAACTAACCTACTAAAGCAAAAGACGACTATCTAACCTACTAAATCAAATAGACAAGTAAGCAAAGGCAACTAACTACGACAAGTAATCAAAGTAAAACTTCTCATTGAACAACTATCTAGCCTAAGAGGCAAGTGGACTAAATGCTCAATGAAAAACTATTTCTAATGCATGAAAGGAAATCTACGAGGCAACTGGATTAAATACTCAATGCAAAACTATTTCTAATGCATGAAAGGAAATCTATTTTATTGAAAGCAAGAAGAACTACCAACTAATGCTTAATCTATAATAAGCAAACTACTATCTAATCTATCAAAGCAAAGTCTATCTATCCTACAACAACAATAAAACTTTATTCTAATCTATGAAAGCAAGAAACTATCTTTAATCTACGAAAACAGGAAAACTATCTTTTAACCTATGACAATTCAAATATAATGTTGGTGGTTGTGTGAATGTCTTCGATGTCGGATGATATCTCGATGGCACTTCACAACAAAGGTCAATTCCAGCGGTATAAGCTCAACACTAATCTCAGAAAGGTATGGATTAAACAATCCAATGAGAATTTAGCCATGACAAAACAATGTTAAATACCGTGCATATTCATATATTAACCATCAACAACATAACGATATCATCATATACTTCTATACTATGTAAGAAAAATTCATACTTAAACTCATTCATTAACTAAGAACTACAATTACAATCTAATTCTAGGCAAGAAATTACGTAACATGAAACTATGCTATGTCTATTCTAACAATTCAAACTGCAAATAAGGAAATGACTAAAAACCGAAATTTAAAACATGATATTAAAAAGAAAACTAACAACTATATTAATCAACAACTACGTAAGCAAGATCTATATAAAACTGAAATAAGCAATCTATCATTAAAAACTAGAATTAACTCTATCCATCCATCAAATCCTTGTCAATTAAAACCCAAATTAAAACGCTATTCTATGCTATTCAAAACTATGTTTTAAACTTGATTCTAAAATCATAAATAAAAACATAATCTAGTATTTAACTACACATGGGGTTAGTCTAGGAGTCCGCATATCCATTCCTAACTACGAGATTAATGCATGCTAACACAATTTATCATACTAACCTGCAAAAGAGAGTCAAAGTAAATTAAATTAAAACATCAAACTAATTAACAAAATAGAAATGCATGTACAGGAAATAAAGAGAACAATTAATCTATGAAATACATAAACAAACACAAAGACCAGTTACCAGATTACTGGTGGGCCCCCCAGCAAGTCGTGGTCACTCCCTAAAAGAACACCACGAGCTCAGCAAAAGGAATTCACCATTAAAACGCAAAAACATAGTTTTATACAATTCTGGCAATTGAAAATGCAAAAACAGAGCCAAAATCGTTTTTGGCTCTAACACACGACTTCTTCTACTGCTTAACAATTATTTGACCACCACGGTGGTATTTATAATGTTTACAGACCAAGTGGTCGACCACAGGAACTTCGAACCACTTCTAAAATTGTCAAATTTCATTAATGGTGCCCTAACTGCCAAAACAGAGCGACCTAATAATCACCCACCATAACAACCCAAAATCGATTTGTCGAGAGTTCAGTAGCTGGAGGGGATAAGGATGAACAAAACCCACGTCTCTGATTCACACCCCACTAGCCGCTAATACCATAACTGCCAAATCACCCTCCGTTTTTATGCAGGAAGAGGTGTTGGACGGAGTGCCAGAACGAGTGTCGGAATGAGTGTCGGATCAAGTGCCAGAAGCAGAAACGTAGTGCATTTTCTCCCTATAACATCAAAAAACGTGAATCAGATCCTTGGAAGCGTGAAAACATGATAAATTATGCTCAATACAATCATTAAACATGAATCATACGTACCTTATGTTGATCATACTGTTTTATCATAAAATTCTTCAAAAAGCTCCTTCAAAAGATGAAAAACACATATGTACATGTGGCAAAAGTGCATAATAACCGTCATAAAAGTGATCATATATCGGGCCAAACATTACCCCCAACCTAAGATTTTTTAGGTCCCACTGCAAACAAAAAGAAATTTCCCTTTATGACTAAACTTGCGAAGGAGGGGGTGGATTAGCTTTAGAAGCTTCTCCCTCTTGCCCGCGGGATTTTGACTTAGGATTTTCGTGGTGTTTCAATTGCATCCGGAGACTATTATTGGTGCCAGTTAATATCATCAACCTAACGTTGTAGAAATTTCATCTTGGCTTGTAGGACAACGTTATCATGGCGTAACTGGCAACTCAGTGTTTCATGCTCTCTAAGTTTGAACTGGAGGGTTTGGAGTTTTTAGAGGTTGATGATGACATGTGAGGAAGCCCTGAGATCTATATTATACCCTTGATCCTTTAAACCATGCAAAACAACAATTTTACCTCTGCAAAATTAGTTCCAAAAGTGACTTCCCATAAGCGCAACAATTCTGACTTGGCGAATTTGTGAAAAATAGGTATCAAAGTGACACCTGTAACTACAAGACAGTAAGACCTGTGTAAAAACTAAGAGAGGTTTTGTTTTTGAATATGTCCTTGACAAAAACCTCTCTTGGTTTTCAAAAATTCACTTTCAGTTGTTAGGAAAACACGCCAAGAAAACATGACTAAAACAGGAAAAACAAAGTGCTTTATTTCCTAAAAAACTAGGCCTCTAAAAGAATTGAATATATCCAAAACCATAATGTATATTTTGAAACTGAGAGAAGTTATTGTTTTTTAATAGGTCCTTGATAAAAACCTCTCTTGGTTTTCAAAACTTCACTTCCAGTTGTTAGGAAAACACGAAAAGAAAATATGACTAAAACATGAAAAAAAACATAGTGTTTTATTTTCTGAAAGCATAGGCCTCTAAGATGATAGTATATATCCCAAACCATAAAGTATATTCAAAAAATGAGAGAGGTTATTGTGTTTTGGTATGTTTTGAACAAAAACCTCCTCCGGGTTTCAAAATTACTTTCCCATTTGTTCATAATCCCAACTTGAAGTTGGTTACTCAAAACTTGCAGAAGCGCAGCGTGCTCTTAGCAGAAGCGCAATGTGGTCTTTGATAGGGATTTTGGAGGCCTTACCAGAGGATTTTTGGGCTGAAAGTGGTATGGGTGGAAATTTTATGATTTCTTCTACACAATGGAACCATCAAGAACTGCAAATGCCTTCTCCAAACCTCTGAAAAACTGAATTCAAGTCAAGCTATCCCAATGTGTAGAAACCCTCCTATAGTGACTATATTTGGAGAATTTATCTCAAATGATAACACTTGTGCATAAACTGAAGGAGGTTTTTGTTTATTGTTCTATGATTGACAAAAACCTCTTTCACTTTTGTCAAATTCATCTTCCTTAAATCAGAAACCAATTTTGAAGTAGAACTTTGACCAAGACAATTATTTGAAAACTTATGACAAGGAATGATGATATGACCATGATGAAAATTTATGACTCTGGATGAGTGGAGGGAGTAGTAATGACACCTAGACACACCAATGACCATTTTACAACCAAGAGATGTCAAATTTTATTTGATAATTTTAGTTTGAAAATATAACAATTTGACTTAATAACCCTATCAATCACATGAAAGAGTAAATCTGATCACTAGTGACACTGGTGATTGACAGAAATGAAAAATACTAACAAAAGGCTTGGTTTGTACTAGTAGGCATGGTGAATGGGAGAATTTTTATTACCTTTCATCGATCTATAAAAATTCAAACAATTGTTCCTCTTTTCATAAGCTTGCAATACAGATGCCAGTAAGTATAGTAGTTGTTATCGCTCTGTATTTGTCACAAAGAGTAGTTAAGTATAAGTAGTCTTCTATAGAATAAACATAAAAATGCACAAGATCTTATAAAGCACACAATGATGTTAGAAGTATATAATTTAGCATACCAATACAAACAACTGCTAACATAATATCCCAAGACTTTGTAAAAAGACAGTATGACAGAATTTTGACAGAAATCCTACCTCCTCTTCTCATGGGTTTGTTATACAAATGGGCAATGCTTAGAATTTTTAGCTCAAGAAAACTCCCCCAGACCGAAGATATGGCATGTCCTCGTGCCATGAATTAGCAATAGGCTTCTCGGTCTTTTTTCTCGATGAGGCTGCAGGGGTATCAACAAGTTTCTTGGACTTTTGGTCTGGTAAAGGAATAGCTTGAGCATGAGGGTTTGGGTGGAGTAACAGTCCCTAGATAAAGAGTCTCCGTGCTAGTCTTGATTGTAAGATGAGGGTTTTCGAATTGCTAAATGAAATCATCCCACGCTTTCTCATGTTTTTCCAACTCGACTAAGACAAGTAGTTTGATAAGGTCGTGGTGAAATAGGTTGTTATGGGGATTGGTTACATCCTTCCTCACTTGGGAAGACATCTTCTCAAGACTCTTTAAGAAGTAAAAGGGAAAGTTACAATGGCTTATGGAACTGAAAGTGAGCTAATAATTGAAATTGATAGGCTTTAAAGAAAGAATATCTACCTTCACATGTAATCAATCTGGTGATGACTATGAGAAGGTTGATTAGCTCCTCTTTTATCCACTCCTTGGAATATCCCTTAGCTCCAGAGATGTTCTGAAATTCGGTTTTGAAAACCTTGTTATAGCTTGGTCTTGGCAACTAGTGGTGTTTAAATTAGCGGTCTCCAACTCTTGGGATCTTTGTGGCTAAGGAAATTGATTCCTCAGAGGCCACGAACATAGTGAATAGGAGTTGAGGCAGGCCAAGAGTGTTCCATTGTTGTTGATTTTGCCACCATGCTCACTCAATCCACTTGCATAGAACATGTAATGTCAAACCTACAATGAACAGCTTGTAACAAAAATGTAATGTCAAACCTACAATGAACATCCTGTAACAAAAATAAACCAACAGAGTGGTCTGCTAAGGACATATACAACAATTTATAGCACATAGGAGTTTAGCACTTCAAGATAAAATGACTGCTGATGTAATAACCTGTATCATGAAAATAATACAAATTTTTTACAAAGATTTACTTCTCTAGGCAATGATCATTTGTCAACTCATGAACCCCTCCCCCACACCTAAGTATTGTGACACCTCACAATCAAAAGTATAGGAAACCAGTCAGTTCTCCTGATAGCCGAAGATTTACAGTTTGTAAAGTGTAAATATAAACTTCACAGATTGGTCTGATGAGACAGTTAGAAGATGGCCCCACCTATAGGATAAGAGGTCTTATATATAGATAAGAAGAGGTAGGCAAGAGAGTTTCAAGATAGTCTCATAGTTAGTTCCCAATGGAAAGTTTATGGAGTTCATTAACCTTAGATTAACCATACATACTTCATGTCAACCTTGTCTACGAGTAATGTTGTACATCAGGACAAGTTTAAATTTATTATTTATTTTTTGTCAGATTATCATCCTCGCTAGGTAGAATGACTCGCTGCCAGCAAGCCTGTTCAGTACTCCGGTGGGTTTACCTAGTCATACCACAGGATGGTACCCACTGCCAGCAAACCTGTTCAGTATCCCGATGGGTTAGCCTCTTACACCCTCAGAGACTAGCCCTCCATCTTTTAAAATTTTAGTATAAGATTGCTTTATGCAAGAGGATGGGGGAACAACTCTGAAAACAACTTTTTCTTTCCTTTTATTGGGATGGTATTTATGTTAGAGGATGACTTTCCATTATATATATTTCTTAGTGATTGTCCTAATGTAAGGGGTACTTAAGTGGACGTGGCCTATCTAAAGATATGATGTAATCAAGCTATTTAGTGTGTAGTGGATGGTACCATTGAGAAAGAACAGAAAGGTATCTCTAGGCTCAACTTACTTTCTTCCCTTGTAGTTATTGTGATGTTTTCATGACTAACTGCTAATTAGACCTCCTTGTTACTCTTTGATAAAGACACTTGACTGACTTACTCGGGTTTCTTGGAAAAACTGTACGAGAGACCTCTAGGCTTGATAGTTATGGTATCACTTCCTTATATAGTGGTGAAGAGTTTCAAGAGAAACTGCTTTTTAAAATGCCTTAAGAACAACAAGAAGAAAATCTTTGCAAAAACATGGCTAACTACAACAAGTCATTATTCATTTGATTCTTAGCAAACAACAAGGTTCAAGTATAGCAATGTTTTGAAGAAAAATTCTTCTTTTATATCTCCTTGAAACTGTCTACTCCTAGTGAAATAAATACCTACATAAGTCTCTAGAAAAAAAAACACACTCTAAAATATCAAAGACTAATGATATCAAGTCACTGGAACATGTATCTCATAGTTATTTTATTAAAAGAAAATGTAAAATGAGGTTGCATTAGACTCTAAACTAAACTAACAACATGCAGCTTTTATTTACTATCCTAGCCTACCTAAAAAGAAAGGGAAAATCTTTATTCAAGTGTAAGAACTCTTCCAATGTAACCATGTGAGGAGCAAGATAAGAAACATACTCATATCCATGTATGAAAAAGTTACCGCAGTGATTACCTGGATATGAAGAACTAACCAACCTACTTGTTTGGGCCTCAAAAGGTGTTGAAGAAAAGAATAGTATTGTGGCCTGATGACCTCTTGAAACCAAATTTCAATGTAATCTTGATGTTCATCAATAGTAATTTCTATGCTCTCCTTCATCATGTTGTGCAGATCCTTTTCTTATGGATGTTTGATTTCTGAAGTACATAAAGGATCTGTTGAGATGGATGTTGAGAACTCCTCAATCTCAGGTCTTAATTATTGCTCTCTACTAGGTGTAGTCCATAATTTCTCAGTTTCCTTCGCATTTTGGCGAGGAAAATCATTTTGTAGCTCACAGGACCTTGATTCTTATAATATTTCTGGAAAGGTAGATAAGTTCTTGATTATTGTCAAGATGTGTTCTTCCTTAAAAGAAGAGATCCCAGTGGTTGCTAGGATTTGAGAGAGTTCTTCCAAACTAATGGTCACCTTCGAATTCATCTTGTCATTTGATAAAACATGGTTCACACAAAGATGATGTCCACAAAGTTAGGATCTCCTTGTGGTGGTAAGAAAACAAAGGTTGTATTGTTTGGTTCTACGAAAGGCTTGAGTGGTCTTGCCTCCTGTCCCACTATTACTAATGCCTCAATTTCTTATTCTATAGTGCTCATTGTTTTAGTCTCTTTTAGAGACTGCTTTAGCTCGTTGGGTTGAGCTAACTCATGTTTTTCGATATTGGTTTATGGAGCTTATGAGTGGAACGTTCCTTCCCCCAAAGAGATCAGAAGGAACCTTAGTTGAAAGGTCTGATTTTGATTTAATGTATCTACCTTGTGGGTCTCTAGCCCTATTCATGAAAGTAAGTAAAAAAAAAAGAGAAAAGTTGCCATCTGGTTTCTAGGTCTATTTCACGAAAGTAAACAAAAACAAAAAGAAAAACTACCATTGGGTTTGGGGGAACCTGCTATAGTAGATGCACAGGTTCTTACCTCTCGTCTTAAAGATCCCTCGCCACCAATCTAATGCTAAGGTCTAAGGATGGTCTATTTCCTAACTACTTCTTACCTTGAGACAACTCCCCGACAATGGCGCCAAAAATGATGGGTGTTCTATATGCACTAAAAACACACTAAAAACCCTCAATTAAATTGTCAACCCGGGGTAAGTAAACTTAGAGTTGTAGCAAAATATATGCCAAAGGTAGAAGGGTTGGTAGGAGTATAGTCTAACTAAGGAAGGCAGCCATCTAAGGATAATCTACTCAAGCAAAACCTATATAATGAGCAAACCCTACTAAGCAATTTGAAACTAGGTAACCTAAGTACTTTTGGGCCAAGGATCAATGGATAGTTCTAAGAAGACAAGTAAAAACCCTATGTAAGGCAAACTAGTTCATAACAATAAGCAAAAGCAAACTACTAAGCATAATAATGAGCAACTAACAAAAGCAAACTATTTTAACTTGCCAACCTACATTCAATGAGCAACTACCCTATGAAAGCAAATAAATAAACAAGCAAAGACACCTATCTAACCTATTAAAGCAAATAGACAAGCAAGCAAAGGCACCTAACTAACCTACTAAAGCAATAGACAAGTAAGTAAAGACACCTAAATAACCTACTAAAGCAAAAGACAACTATCTAACCTACTAAAGTAAACAGACAAGTAAGCAAAGGCAACTAACTACGGCAAGTAATCAAAGTAAAACTTCTCATTGAACAACTATCTAGCCTAAGAGGCAAGTGGACTAAATGCTCAATGCAAAACTATTTCTTATGCATGAAAGGAAATCTAAGAGGCAACTGGACTAAATGCTCAATGCAAAACTATTTCTAATGCATGAAAGGAAATCTGTTTTATTGAAAGCAAGAAGAACTACCAACAAATGCTTAATCTATAATAAGCAAACTACTATCTAATCTATCAAAGCAAAGTCTATCTATCCTACAACAGCAATAAAACTTTATTCTAATCTATGAAAGCAAGAAACTATCTTTAATCTACAAAAACAGAAAAACTATCTTTTAACCTATGACAATTCAAATATAATGCTGGTGGTTGTGTGAATGTCTTTGGTGTTGGATGATATCTCGATGGCACTTGACAACAAAGGACAATTCCAGCGGTATAATCTCAACACTAATCTCAATGGCAAAGTGAAAGGTATGGATTAAACAATCCAATGAGAATTTAGCCATGACAAAACAATGTTAAATATCCTGCATATTCATATATTAACCATCAACAACATAACGAGATCATCATTATACTTCTATACTATGTAAGAAAAATTCATACTTAAACTCATTCATTAACTAAGAACTACAATTGCAATCTAATTCTAGGCAAGAAATTATGTAACATGAAACTATGTTATGTCTATTCTAATAATTCAAACTGGAAATAAAGAAATGACTAAAAACATAAATTTAAAACATGATATTAAAAAGAAAACTAACAGCTGGAGGGGATAAGGATGAACAAAACCCACGTCTCTGATTCGCCCCCCACTGGCCGCTAATACCATAACCACAAAATCGCCTTCCGTTTTTGTGCAGTAAGAGGTGCTGGATGGAGTGTCGGATCGAGTGTCAGAACGAGTGCCGGAATGAGTGTCGGATCAAGTGCCGGAAGCATAAACGTAGTGCATTTTCACCCTGTAGCATCAAAAAACGTGAATGAGATCCTTGGAAGCGTGAAAACATGATAAATTATGCTTGATACAATCATTAAATATGAATCATGCGTACCTTATGTCGATCATACCGTTTTATCACAAAATTCTTCAAAAAGCTCCTTCAAAAGATGAAAAACACATATGTACATGTGGAAAAAGTGCATAATAACCATCATAAAAGTGATCATATCTCAGGAATTGCCGGAAGGACCCGTAAAAGGAGAAGCAGTGCAGCCGGAAACACCGCCTCCGCAAATCCCAGTGCCCAAGAAACCAACGACGGGCCAAAACAAGCCGACTCAGGCAAATGAAGGGGCAAAGCCGATAGGGACCCAAAAGGGGCAGAAAGAGACCAACGAACAGCCAAGCATGCCAAGGGAGCGTAGGAGACGGCCCCAAATCCCATCATACAGGAACCAGGGGGAACTAAGAGACTGACTATACAGACAACAGGCGTGCGCAAGAAATCAAAGGTGCAACGAGCATCACCGGACTATACTATCATGGAGGACGATGGAGAAATGATCACCATAATGGTCCAGGATTATCTAGCAGAAGACTTTGACCACGCAGCACATCACGGGGATCATCTACAAAAAGAGCTGGCATAAATGGGACAACTCCTCAGAAAACTCGGGGAGGCCCAGAGAGAAACTAGTAGCAAAGGTATAGAATCGTCGACAACACAAATCAACGAAAGAGTGGAGGTCGAAGAAAGAGACCCAACCCTCCCAATGCCACACACAAACGCAACAGTCCACATAAAACCAAGCATGCTACGAATTGATGAAATAGTGGGATAGACACCACTGAAGGATTTGGACCACATCTAATTGGTCCTGACACTAATGCCATCATGGGCACTGCACAAATTACAGGTTAGCGTCGACCACGAGATGTAGTCTCGGGAACATAAAAACTTAGTCGAGCTACAGATAGAAACAAAGTAGCGGGAAGTGTTGGAAAAAGAGTATGAGCAGGCCAAATACAAAACTCAGAAGGAGACGGATCGTATGAACGAATTAGAATGCAGAGTGGGAGAATTTTTTGGGAAACTTCCAAAAACTGTGCAAGGAAACGAACTCCGCGCTGCAGAAAATATCGACCAAATTGTGCAGGCAATTACTCGATACTAGAAGGAGATCGAGGATCTCCAAGAATAGCTAACACCAACGACCCCACTAGCAATAAAGGAGCAAAGGAGGCAGGCAGCAACAACACAACTAGAGGAGATAGAGAAACAAGTTAGCACGGCAGCTGACTTGTTCGAGAAAGTAGCGCACCTTTGGACAAGATTGGAGGAGGATCCATAGGTTCAACGTTGGGACAAAGAAGAAGAAAGGATCAATGCAGTGATCTAAGAACTTAAACAAAGGCAAAAGACCATACCAATCCCAAAACGCATCAAGGGGACACAAGAGCTGAAGAAGATGTAGGCAGAACTTATCACTGCGAAAACACAGAAATAGGAGTGTCAGGCTCAAATAGAACCATTACATGAACAGGTAGCAGAAGAAGATAGAACACAGATGGCACAGACACAGGCAAAATGCATAGGACTACTGAGCGACGAAGTGGCAGTTCAGGTAGTGGATACCATTAAGGAGAAGACCGTTCAGGCACTGACAAAAGCAGCAGAGCTGAGGGGAAAATTCCAGATGATCACCAAGGAGATCGAGGCAGCCCAGAAAGATTAGGTGACTCGGGACGAGTCGCATGTCAGTATTGGGGGGCTATTGGAAGCAGACCATAGTTTGAAAGAAAGTGTGCACAAATAAGAATGGCAGTTGGAAGAGCAATCATGGGAAAGGAAGTGTGCAAGAGGAAAGCGACAACTGGTAAGAAGCACAGCACGCGTGCATGCAAGAAGGAGGCGACTGTTGGAAGGAAGAAAAGCACACATGTAGAGAAGGAATACCTAATGACAGTAGGGTTAGGATTTTTGTAAGGTTTTTGTGTAAATGGCTGAAGAGCCCGATAGATATAAATATAGATACGCAGGTATCATAGAGAGGTTCGGTTAGGTTCGAGTTTGCTACTTTTGTAGAAGTTGATATGGTAGGGAATGTTTCTGAATAGATGCACTACTTTTGTAAATCAATTGAGCTATAGCAGAAGAGAAAAGGTAGATCTTGAGGATTAGATCACAGGCCGTGGAGCCCGGTGCGATCTAGTTCACCTCACATAGATCTTACCCATCTGAGGAAAGTTGTAAGCGCACGGCGTGAGAATTGCAGAACTGCCATAATAAGAGAGACAGGAGCCAAATCTTTGTGGGCGTAGCCCAGGAGGGGGTGAACCACAGTAATATATGTGTAATGTGATGAATGCATGCATATCTTTGTCATATTTTTAGTAGTTAAATGGTGTGTGCAATGAATGAATGAGTTATTATATTGCTTGGTTAATTGTTGTCAAAATATAATGAAAGAATACCATGGAGGTTAAAATATAAAACAGAATAACAGTAGTTTGTAATACAAATCATAATTAATGGCTCAGAATGCAGATCCCCTATCTCATACTCAATCCTAGGCTGTAAACACCTGAGTCTTACAGCCACCCATTTAAAGCTATCTCGGGTGAGACTACGCAGTTCATTTTGTGTACCGCATTGCCTTCTGGTTTACCAGAAGGGCTGATAGTTTTAGGCTTTGTTGGTACCTTTAAAGGATATGAACCCTGGGTCAACAACGCAGATAGTAGGGAAGAGTAGTTCAGAATAAGAAAACCAACATATGGCCTTGAATGCAGGCTTTTCCAAAGACTTCCTTAAGCCAGAGTATCAAATTGACAACCTGTCCATAGGGGTACCAAGAATTCATCTAATTAAAGAATTTGATAAGATGTTGAAGATCAATCAAAGATACTTCACATGTGAGGGGAGGTTCAATACATTATACCAGTACCATATAAGACTTTTGTTGCATTTTACTGACAAAGATGAAATGAACATTCCTTTTTATTTGTTGAGAAGCATAGGGAAAATGTCAGATAGAGTTCAATCCAAATCAAAGGTTGTGGATACTAGTATTTTTCATTCTGGGTTGATTAGAATGTTGGTTTCTGAAGAGCTGAGAAAGAAGAACATCTCATGGGAACAATTCATTGCTTCTGCTCAAATGAAATTGGACATAGCAGCCACTCCTCAGTCACAGATAACAAGTCCTTTGTCATCCACTAATATTGCTCCAACATGAGCCAGCAAGAAAAGAAAGAGTAAGGCCCTTGTTCAAGACCAAGAAGCCATTAAGGAAGTTGCAGAAACAAAGAGGGAGGCCTACCATTCTCCACAGAGAGACCTTTCACCCCCTCCTACACCAGAATTAGAAGAGGTACCTTCCTCTACTAAAGCCACAACCAAGAAAGGAAGGAAACTACACTTCTATTCATCTCCTTCAACAGCTAGCACAAAGGTCGGAAAGAATTTCACAAGGTCATCAGTTCTCAAAGGGGTTGTTGAAGAACAAGTCCTACCAAAGGCTTCCATTGTAAAGAAGAAGAGAGATAAGGGCAAAGGCATTGAGAAGCCTGTTGAGATGGAAGAGGTAATCCCTATGCAGCAGGAAGATGAAGCCATACAAAATCGTGTTGAGATTGTCCACATCACCACTCCACCTAGCAACCGGACCTTCAAATGATTGATTAAACAACTCAAGGAAGCTAGGAAGGAGGTGGCTCGTCTAAAATCCGAAGCCCTATCTAAAAGGATTAAGATGAAAGAGCTCATGGATGGTTACAGCCACACTCTTGATTTAGCAAGATTTGCAGCAAGAAGAGCCTGGCCTCTTCATAAGCAACTCAAGAATCTTTATAGGCAAAACAGAGACTTTCAGTCTTAGAACAAAAATCTCAAAGAAGAGTTGCAACAATTCGAGGATAAGATGGCTCAAAGAAACTTGAATGTGTTGGTTGAAGCTGTTATTCAAAAGGAGAAACCAATAGCCAAGAAAAGCATATCTCTAGTGAAGAAGCCTATTACTACTAAAGGGAAGCATGTTGATGTGCCAAAGGGAAGTCCTCCTTCCACAAGAAGGAGTGTCAAGTTGATGAAGTGATTGGTGAAAGGTGAGCTCCATTTTTTAGAATGGGCCCTTTTTGCAAGGATAAGTGATTGAGGAAATATTACTTTTTGCCACCTATATAGGATTTATAGGCTTCTAATTCATACAGCTCAAGATTTTTGGTGATTTGCAAAGAGTTATATCTTTTCAACAGAAATAACATAGACATTCTATAGCGCTATGGCGCTACAGAATTTTCTAAATCGCATATACTATCAGTCTGCTACCTATAGCGCTACCTAATCTCCTAAGACTGGTGTAGCGATGGCGCTGCTAACTCCCTGGGGTGCTACCAATTCTGTTAAGCAGTGAAATAATGGTGCTGCGAATTCAACAGGGTGCCACCAAATTTTTTTTGAGGTCAGGAGCTACACATTCAACATGAGCATTTTAGCATTGGTGCTACCGAATTGCGCACAAGTACACAGGCGAGCGCTACCGAAATTCACATAGAGAGTGAATTACATAGGCAGGTGCTAGCGAAATTTTAACAGAGGATAAATTTCACACAGAGACACATAGGCTCTGCGCTACCTATTCTGCAAACCTATGTTGGAGGTTGTGCTACGGAATTATAGAGAATTTGGTGGAGGCGCTACAAAATTTCGCTACCCAGAGTGCTACCAAATGACGCTACCAACAGTTACCAGGAATCAAGGGGTCCGAAATTATCATCCTTGTGAGTGTTTGATGATGTGGAGAATGGTTGAGATGGTAGCTGGCAGCATGATGACAGTGTACAAGCCTCTGCAGGAAACTTGGCATGAAAGGATATGCGCATCAAAGAAGATCAAGTCAGTTTAAAGTTGGTTGGATCAATGGCCCAATTTTCCTTTTTTATAGCACAATTGTTAGTTTAGTTGTTAGATGAAATAACTATTTGGACATTTTCATGGGAGGAAGGCCAACTCACACCTCCAGTTGTTGCCTTCCATTTTGTTATAAATAGATAGTCCAAATGATTTAGTAGGTTCGAATGGTTGAGCTAGGCTCCCTTATTTTGTAATATTTTGATGAAGCTACTGGTTAACTGGTTATGTACTTGATTTGAGACTTCATGATTAATATAAGTCAACTTTCTTACTCCAACGTATTTGCCTCTGATACTGAAGTATTCATGATTGAATGATTCACATGGATTGTTGTAGTGATATTATGATGAATGTTTGATTATAGTATTGTTATGATGTTCTTCAGTTTCCTTAAACTTTGAATTCAAGAAGATCTTGTGTTTGAGTTTTTCTTCTTTGAGTTGCTTGAAGACCTAATGTCCATAACAGACCTATACATTTTCCTCACCAAAGACTTTTCTCTATTCACATTTACTCCCACTTACTGATTGAAGTTGATCAAGACCTCAATTGCTTGTGCATGCTAGCCCAGATTTCTGAGTTAGAACATTATTATCTTGAGTCTTATCCATTTGACCTCTTTAAAACTCATTTACATTTACACATAACCTGATGGGTACTGCGCTTACCTTCTGTGCAATCCGAGGGTGATTCCTAGTGCTAACATTTGCTATGACAGAGGGAAGTTCTTCTACAACAAGGAGGAGGCTAGATTGAGAAAGTAAATGGAGAGTGTGACAAATCGATTTTTGAGGGTGATTAGTTTTTGCAAGATTAAAGTGTTCAAGGAAATATTATATTTTCACCTACTGTAAGCATCTATAGGCTCATAGTCCATCTATTAAGATTTTTTGTGTTTTTGAAGAGTTGTTGCATCACACAGAAAAAACATAGAGATTTTGTAGCGCCTAGCACTACAAAATCATCTACACAAACTATTATGTAGTTGCGCTACCAAAGGCGCTACAGAATCATCTAGCCAGACACATAAAAGGCACTATGGAGTCTGCAGAGCAGTTTTATAGGAGGGCGCTACGGAATCTGCTACTAAATGCGCTACGAAATCGACTACAGAACAGTTTCAAAGAGGTGGGCGCTACGAAATTTGCTACCAACTACGCTACGAAATGGTGCTACTAACTGGCTGTTACAGTCAGTAGTTTTGAATTCATCTCTTCTTCTTGGCTTTGATCATTCGGAGGGAACCAAGGATCGATAGGTGGCAGCTGGAGCTCAACACACATGATTGGAGGACACATGGTACCGGAGAATATGCGCCCAAGCAACAACAAGACATGTCATTCATATTTTGTTAGAGTTGTTGCCAACAGGCTCCTTGATTTTAGCAGTTTGTTAGATCTGCTTGTACAAATGTTAGACCAGTAGCTTTTTGTGGAGAATCCTAGGATAGGAAGACCATCTCGCACCTCTAGTTGTTGTCTACTATTTTGTTTATAAATACGTCAGATGAATGATATGTTCGGTTCGGATGGTTGAGAAGAGCTCCCTATTTTGTAATATTTTGACTAAACAGAGTTGTTCTCTGGTTATGTATGAGACTTGAGATATTTTCATTAATAGAAGTCAGTTTCTTTTCATCATCTTATTTCTTCTTATTCTGAAATGCTCATGATTGGATGATCCATATGAGATGTTGTGGTTGTGTTATAATGGATGTTTAATTATAATGTTGCTATGAATGTTTTTCAGTGTTTTAAACTTTAAGTTCAAGAAGTTCTTGTGACTGAGTTTTTCTGCACCGAGCTGCTTGAAGGCCTGATGCTTATAGCAGACTTATCCACCTTCCTCACTAAGTCTTCCTTCTATCCATCTCTATCCTTAAACCACTGACTGAATTTAATCAAAACCTCATTTGCTTATGCATGCTAGCCTAGATTTTTGTGTTAAAACATTCTTATGTTGAGTTTTGTCCATTTGACCTTTAATCATTAAATTACATTTACAAACCTTTTGATGGGTATTGGACTTATCCTCTTGCAATTTGAGGGTGATTCTCAGTGCTAACAGAAGGCACTTGAAAATTATAAATAAGAGATCAAGAGACTCACATTAGCACCTATTGAGCAAATTCAATATCTATGTTGTGAAAGGTTATTACAGGTACTCATTGAAATATCTAAGGTAGCACAAATATGAGGCAACAAAGGAAGAACAACGAGAAAGTTTCATGACTGCAGAGGAGAGCGGGAAAATCTAAGAAAACCCTAGTTAGGGTCATCCCCACGGGTTAGACAGTAAGTGTCCCGCGAGGCATCCTCGCGAGTTACCTATATCATGTCACGCGAGGACCTGCGAGACAGCCAACTTTGTCCCGCGAGGACAAGCCAGATTTGAAGGATGATTTTTGCATCATTCTACATGAGCTGGGGAGAGGCTACATGCATATTTGATAGTGTTTAGGTACAACAATCATCTACATAAGTAAAAGGTATGTTTTATGGTTGTTTGAAGTTGGATCTTGGTGATTGCTTGAGGTATGATCATGTGAGGTTGAGTAGATGCCCTTTAGGTACTATTGGATGTATGGTATATGTTGTATGAGGGAGATCTACAATGGAACATTGTTGGTGCACTTGTTGTTTGTACTTGGTATACATTATTGGGTATTTTGGTGAGGCATATCTTGTGTCATATAGTACATGTTTGAGGCAGTTTGGTTGTGATGTATTATTGAAGATATTGGTACAAGTTGAGGTTGCATAACAGTGAGAGTTTGATGCATGGTTGATGTGATAGTTCATTAGACTTGTTTCATGGATGGCATGGCACATGCATAAGACATAGCCTTGGTACATTGTATATGGTTGTTATGGTCCATTGTTATAGGCACATCTTTGTGATATCATAATACACTTGAGGCATATACTTGGTATATGATCTTGGTTGATTATGATGCATGCTTGAGGTTTTGGTTTATACATTGATGCATATGTTGGTACATAGTTTATGGTTGATGGTTGAGGTAAATGGTACAGGTGTTGGTGTATGGATTATGCACTTGTTGTTGTACATGTGTTGGTGCATGGTTGATGGTTGAGGTACATGGTACATGTGTTGGTGTATGGTTGATGCACTTGTTGTTGTATAGGTGTTGGTGCATGGTTGATACACGTTTTGTTGTACATGTTGTGGTACACAGTTGATGCTTAGTAGGGTACATGTTGATGGTTTGGTACATGCTTGGTCGAGGCACGTGTTGGTGATGTTGGACATCTAGTTTAGAGGTTCCCTTGGTATATGTGAGATGATATGGTTGAGTATCGGTGACAATGACAGGTTGATGTGACAGTGGCAGTGACAGTGACAGAGACACTGACAATGACAGTGACAGTGATGGTGACAGTGGTAGTGATAGTGGCAATGATTGTTGTAGTCATATTTGGTCTACACTTATATTTTAGGGTGGCAGGACGCGACAAGGAAAGGGGGTTGCAGCCTCCTTCCGGTTGGTGTCAGAGAATCAAGGAGTTAGAGTTTCCTTCAGGTTGGAGCCTGTAAAATAGGGGGTTGGAGCCTCCTTCCAGTTGTAGTCGGTAAATCAGGGAGTTGTAACTTCTTTTAGGTTGGAGACTATAAATAGGGGGTTGGAGCCTCCTTCTAGTTGGTGGTGGATAAATGCGAAGATGGTTCTTCCTATGAATGTATTTCTTCTAACATATAAGAAAATCAGTCCATGGTTTTCTCCCATTTAGGTTTCCATGTAAATTCCGGTGTACTGTCTATCTGTGGATGATCTTATGCATTGTTGATTTATATTGTTGATGATATATTGAATGCTAATGATAAACCAATGAGATATTGCTGATAAATTTAAAGAATACATATTGTGGTTAAAAGTAATTTAATTATTCATACTGATTCAACCCCCATTCTCAGTATTCCAACAGTAACAAGTCCAGTATTGTGGTAACTGTCATTCTAATAAATGAAGCATTTGAACATGTTGCAAAGGGTCCTTTCTTGATTTTGAAAACATTTGCTTGGAAATTATTCCTTTTGCCTCATTTCACCTTGGTGATTGACATGTCGTCCGAGAAAGTGGGCCACCCTCGGGGATAGGGTTTCTACTGGGGGTCTCCTTGAAGAGTCATTGTACCACTCATATCCATACTTATCATTCTCCATGCTCATTTCCCTTTGCTTCCTCATCTTTTGGGTCTACAAGCATTACTGACCCAAGAAGGGCTTGTACCTGATTTCATGGGAAGAGGGGCTGAAGACCTGGAGGAAGATAGAAGTTGTTATAAAATAATAAGAAACTATGTTGAAAAGAAAGTGAACACAACAAATAAGGACCATCAAAATCCAGTCCAACTTGAGCTCTACTTACTCAGTGCTTGCCCGGTCCGAAATTAATGCTAAATCTTGGAAACCCTAAAAGGGGGACCCTCAAATTCATAAATTATAAATGAAAGCAGGGATTGGATAGACGGAAAAAAGGGGTTTGGAAATAGGTGGCACACAAATAGTTGGTAACTCAAGAGCAAGTTCACCCTCAACAAAGGTGCCCATAAATGAGACAATATGAGCCCTTGTATGTCAAGAAACCCCGTGCCCAAAAGTTACACCCCATCCACTTCACACTCTCTTACATGACCTATAAATGGTCTTCTTGGAAAACACTCCTTGAATTGGGGAATGATCTACCCAATAGGGCACCTTGACAACCCTCCCATACTTAAATTTGGCAAGTTGTACAAGGTATTTGAGAATTTGTTTATTTTGAAAAGGTGGGATTTGATGCACATGTTTGGGTGTTTCTTATATTAGATATGACTTACTTGGCATGATAATTATGACTTGTGGACCCTTGGAGGGTGAATTTGTTTGTCTTTGCAAGGGCTTGTGAGGTGGAAGTCTTATCATGGAGGCATAAGTCGTCTTGGACCTTCATTGGGGCATGAATCCCACATGTTGGATGATGTGCCCCCTCTCCTTGGACAAATGGGAGGAGTAACATTGCCTTTGAAGGCACTTGAAGACCATTAGGTCATCACATTCTATCCCCTAGCATCCCAACGTTGGCCTTTGGAGGCCTAAGATGTCATCTCTTAATCCCTAGACGTCACATGGGCTTAGGGTTTTTTTATGGGGTTCTCATGGTTGATGGTGATGTGACATGGTTTAATGGAGAGAGAGACACATGACATGCACTATATCACTTGGTGGCATGAAACATGGCCTTTGGAGGCTCAACGTTCTTCATCAAAGGCCAAAATGTCTCCCTTGGAGGCCTAGTGTCACCCTTTAGGCCACGACATCACCCCTAAAAGGGATTTTACTTTATGTATTTTCTAATTTTAAGTTGTAAGGGGAAAATAGAGGAGGTCAACCTCCCTAATTTGTTGTCGACATTTTAAAAAGTCAACAAATGGATCGTAGGTGACATCATATAAACAAAGGTCACCCTATTGTCATTTTATCATAACTCACTTGAGAATTACATACTTGTTGGCTGAAATTTTCACCCTACTTGAGCAAGGCGCGCTATCTCTATGCTATGCTTTGTGGATTTTATTACTTGTCTATTGCGGGAATAATCTAGGCATTATCTCTTGGATGCTTTGTTCTTGCTATTGTGGTGTAATATTCTGGGTAAATACAGGTTTATCTTCCTATTTCTTGGACTAGGTAAGGAATTCATGCTTTTGTGTCGATTCTTCTTGGTCTCAAGGCTAATTTGTAAAATCTTGGAGGAGTATAAGGGCACACACCCTCCACCAAGTTCTATCATTTTTTCATTGAACAAATTATTTTTGCAAAGGTTGTTACGAGGAGTAAAAGGGTTTACAACCTCCTAGATTTACCTTGCTAGTTTTGTTTGCTCTAGGGAGTAAAAGGGATTACACCCCTAGGGAAATAAAAAAAACTAGCTCTTATACAAGAGACTCCATTAACCCAATTTATAAGTAACTAATCTATTTGCATTGGAGATATAAAATCGTTGCATTGGTATACGTGAAAGGTTGAGATATTGCAACTGTCTAAGTTGGAATTGATTCTATATGCTATAAGCTTTGTTGTGCCATATGGGCATCTTGATTAACCTAGTAATTATCTTTTCTTTTACAAACTAATGCTACAACAATTAGGGTTGCAACAACACCCTTTTTCTTTCACTCTTTACTCTCTAATCTACCACTAAAATTTACTTGTGAACCTAGATTATTGTTCTACTAGTTATTGGCTATCATTTGGACGGTTTACTTGTTGATTTATGTGGTTAGATATTTATACTATAGCACATTTTTTCTACAACCATTTGGATGTCACAAAAATTGTTGATAACATCACATAACAACCCACTAATCACCACCAAGGTCTTGCTTTAATCATTGGAAGTTTGACTAATCATTGCTAGTTTTACTTATAATATCTTGTACTAGATTTTGTATGGTTAAATTTGTAGGTATTAAGATAATTTATTGTTGATCTATATATTTCCATACTGCTACAATTTATGACAGCAAGGCTTCTTGCGTGATCCCCTTTGGTTTAAGGTTTGTATATCTATGATTTGTCTTGTTTTGGGCAGGGATGACACTATTTTGTAGGTACAAAACACTTGAGAACCATCTTCCATATACAAGACTCATTCTCAAGCCTCACACCTTCTCCAATCTTGACCTATAGGGGTGTTCTTTGATCATTCTCACACTTTTCATCTCAACCCCCCTAGGGTCATTGATATTCCCCCCTTATGGTGATTTCATCATCACTAAAGTGATGGGAGTGTTTATCTGAGGTGATCGTGGGTAGGTACTCTCGTAGTTGTCTCACCTTTGTGACTTAGGTTGGGATTTTCCCAAGCTACAATCTGTGCTATAACATTCCAATCCCTCGATTGAAAAACAAATGCATGCTTTAGGAGGAGTTCATGGAATATAAAGTTGATAAGTGATAAAATGGACCTATCTAAAAGCAAAAAGGGTCCCAGGTAAAAATAGACCTATAAGGGTTAAAAAGGAGATAAAAAAAAATGTAAATACATTAAAGAGGTGCACTAGGGTTAAGGAGGCCTTAAAAGCATGAGAGGGATATGCTAGGGTTAAGGAAGCTCTAAAGACATGAAAAAATCACCTTGGGATGTGCACCCTACTAATGGGGACACGTTTTGTGGATTTAAAATATCATTTTCTCACATTCAAACCCTAAAAGTGGTAAGCCCTAATTCAGGGTTTATCAAGGTGGAATCCTGTAATAAGAAAGACGAGTTCATTTCCAGGGCATGGTTGAGAGATATGGAATTCCCCTCAAAACACTTAGTTGAATATCTCTAGGGAAGATTGGAAGAAGGACAAGTTCAAGTTGAGTTTTTCACTTTTTTCTACTTTTCACGTGTTAATTTCATGGTTTGAAATTACCTTTACACCATGTTGGTGTAATATTTGAAGAAGAATAATTTTTCTCTAGTAAGAAGATGTTAGGGTTAAGGTTTCACCCTCCTTATATATTGTTGTGATCATTTTTCATTTAATGGATAGAATTGTAGTGATTTTCGCATGTTGAGAGATCATTGTTATCTCTTTCTTGTTCGTGGTGCATGTTATTACTTCCTTGTTTTGTAAGTGTTGTGGGGTGCATATTTGGAAGAGAACTCCTTTAATTTCTACATATCTATTGAGATCAAATCCCTCTTCCAAATTTTCCCTCCCCTTTCTATTTTCCCAACTTCTTTTTTCCATTTCTTTTCCCTCTTCTATACCTACCATCAATCCCCTTTTCTTTTCTCCCTTCTCTTTTCCCTTTCTAGTTACTATACTTAGTAGTTTTTCAAAAAACGACGGGTTCGCGGTTTGGCAGACTCGCAGGTATTCACCTCCATCCAAGTTCCCATATCATGAGTTCAACCGACTGACTTGTTATAATATACTTAACCATTCTTGCAACCACGGGTTCACGGGTTCAAGATTTTATCTTCCAAGTTCTGCAATCTCCATTTTGCACCTAAAGACCTGTGATCCACATTATGACCTTTGGACTTGTCACAGGTATCGAGCCCCTAAGTATTTCATTTCTCTTGTGTCCAAGTCTGGATGACCCCTATGCAATACTTAGCCTATTTTCGACCGTTCGCAACTGCAGGTTCACGAGTTCGTGGGTTCACAAAAGGTCCCAAATTCAAATTGCTCTCATTCGTCTCCACCATATTTGGATTTTTCCCAGTACGCATTTAGTATGGTTTAATGCTAATAAATGATCATGCAGGCTACGCAAAGATCGTCATTAATACATGAAGGGCTCAAGGGGATTTTTCATTAAATTTCATTAAAGCACAATTTGCCAAGGGTTATATTATTGTTATCTTTCCGAAATGATTCATTTCAAGTTATTATCCAGTCAAAAGAACACTCTCGTCAACTTATGGTGGCAACAACCATAGAACAGTTATGTGGCAATATTTTGAACATTTTTGGTCATGAAGACCAGAAATTTCAGTGGTCCAGTGCATACTCATATTATTCATCTCCTCATGCACAAAAATATATAATCTGGACTTCCAGAATTGCTCGCGTAGGGTGTATCCCTGAGGTAATCGACTGCAAATAATTGGTTGCATGTTGCATTGAGAAATACATACCAAGTCAGTGACTCATACAACTCCAGTATTGTTCCCCCATCTCTCTTTCACCGTAAGTGTTTCGTAAGATGTTGAAGCTCCCCGAGTGAACACTTACCTTCAAAGGAGAGGATTGAAGAGATTTTCTGAAAAAACATGACAATGGCCTGGACCTCTTGCCTGAGTATTTGGAGAATCTCGCGACTGTCCCAAAAGATATAACTAGGATTCAGGTCGACTCGTTTAAAAACCCCTTTTGAGAAATCGCTTGGTTGTTTACCAGGTTGACGGGACAAGAAAGCACTGCCACCATTTCTCACATGATTCTTTATATTTTATATTTTACAGTTAAAGAGAAAGCTATTTTCGATTGGGGAAAACTTATTTCCATTGAAATCTCCTCCCAATTGTCACATTACAAAAGGGACAAGAATTTATTTATGGCTTCTTATTGGTATTTGCGATAGCATATTGCCGTTAGATTCCAAAGTTGACTATTTATAAGAGAGTGAACTGTGAAGTTGATTCAGTCACCTTCTGGTATCAAGCATTGTGGAGACACAAGACTTCTTTGCATTTTTACAAAGTTTACAATGATTTTGTTGCAATTTTTAAGGGACCATTGTTTGGTAAAAATACCCCCAGGATATCAGACCAGGCAAATAAATTCTTGGAGAAAAAGGGGATATTAGAGAAAATGGAAAATCACAGTGTTATCGGGATCTTTTGTTCCAAGGAAAATCCCTATTTTCTTACATGCCATGTATCTGATAAAATGTTTATTATGGAAGTGGAAAGGCAATATAATTTATGGCTGCACTTTTTCCACGAAAAACAGAAAAATCAATTCATACCCTTGCCTTGGAAAATTGGATACTTTATATTCAGGAATGTAAACAAAATTGATGAGTTTGTGAATCACTTCCACAATGTAAATTTGAAGTATGTTGAAAATATAAAGGGGTTCAACCCTAAAAAATAAAATTGTGGAACATATGCTATCATTAGGATTCAACAACTCATTCATTCATACTATTTTGAGTGAAGAATAAGATAACAAGTTAGGTGCTCCTGCTCATGACAATGTTGGTGACTTGGAAACAATACTTAGTACTAATGAGTTTTACAAGCAGAAAAGAAAGGGTCCCAGTGAGAAGAGTACCCAGTCTCTAATTGTTATCCCTAAAACCACCACATCTCAGAGCAATGCTCCAATGGCCACCCAAATACAAAATTTACCATCAGTAGTTCAAGCGGCGGAGGAGAAAAGAATCCCCCTGCGGGAAAAATCAAGATCTCACACAAGCTCCCTCTGAGGAAGAATGTTGTGCAAGAAGAAGAAGACCATTAAATAGAAAATGACATCAACATCTTCTTTCTTGAAGACATGGAGTTCGAGGTGGATATCGAGAAATTTTTTCCCACAATTGATCAGTCGGGAAACATGACCCATCAAAATTCATCATTAGAGATAATTGAGAATGAGACTTTCAGTGAAGAAGAGTCATTCGCTTTCCAAAGCGTGGTCTTCGACAAGGAATCTAAGAAGTTGATTATTGAAAAAGGTGATATGAAAAATAAGAAAGGAAAATCTTGTTCAAAGGTTGACCTAAAGGATTTACAGCTTTCCCAAATTTCCAGAATTCACAGAGCAACTGAGGATGCTCTGGATGATTCCATTGGTGGTTAGAAGCAGAAAACACGAAGTTGAAAGAAAGGATCAAGGAACTAGAAGATGCCTTAATGCCTCTTCTGCTTCTTTCCAGTCCTTTGTCAATAGTCAGACCCACCACACCCGCTATTAAATTGAAAGGATCTTCAAGCCTACTTACATCAACCAAGAGCTATGTGGAAAGAAATATTATGAAAAGAATGGCATTGATCACAAAGGCATGGGAGGTTTCGAAAAACATTGTTTCTTTTGGCTCGAGGGTGCATTATTTCCATGAATATTTGCAGGTTGATCTAAAGAACAAAGAAGGTTTTTACATTGATGTTGTATTACCCTTTGGAAACAAAGTCTCTAACACAATGAAACTAAGGAGAAGAGAGGAGGATATTCCCTCCCCAAGTCAGATAAAATAATTGAACGCATGCTGGAAGGAAAAAATTAAAAATTTGAATAATATTGTTCTAGCATGCAACCAAGCTATATCAAAGAGGGAAGAATTGTTTAATAGGCTCACGGAGATAGACCTAGCCGGAAGTACTAATGAAGTACAAGACCCTAAATTAATCCTCAACTCAATGTTCCTAACAAAGAAACAGTTTGACGAACAAGTTGATATTTTTAAAGGGTTATCAATTGAAAAGTTTTATGGTATACTCGAATATAATGAAGACGACATAGACAATTGGCTAGTGGACTACTCTGTGAAGAATCAAGATATTGAAGAAGCATTAAATGGTATTTCCCTTGATTTAAGAGACTTGAAGGGCGAGTTATTCAACATCAAAATCTGACATGAGATAAACGTGGCACCAATGAAAAATTATATTGAAGAATGGTTCAAGAAATCAATTGACAAATTGATCGACGAGGGGCAAGAAACAATTGAGACGGTTCATGTAACCATTAATGAAGACAATAAAAGGACACAAACAAGCAAGTAAATACATGAGATACCATCATAGTAAGTTTATGTTGATCACATCTTTCTTTGTTTATCAGTTCCTTCATCCAGTTAATTTGCTTCTTTGACTAGAAAGGTTTAATCGAAGTCTGATAATTTCTCTTTTCTTCTTTCCAGGTCTTGTTGTTCTTTTACCACCCATCATCCTCCTTCTATAAGCTTAATTCTTGTTTATATTTTCTTTATGGTCCACGGGAGCCCCAATCCCAGTCCTTAGGACAAACACATTTTAAATTTCGAAGAATATGTAACAGACTATATATTTTTTTGAAATTTCAAAAGAGTTATTTCGGGATTAGTTTTGACTGTGATTTGTAAATCTGAGTTTTGAGTATAAAGTATTTAAGATTGATCTATGATTATCTTTATTTGAGTTGCCCATGTGTCCACTCTGTTAAATTTGTCTTATACATGCATACCATCTTCTTTTTATTTTTATGTGATAAAAAATCTTTAGTTTAACTATGATGGATGTGATGAAATTTTGTCTATCTGCTTTAAATGTATGAAGTGTTTGGATCCTAGTCATTTCTCAGGAACTTTCTTTAAAATAAAAACAAAACTTTTTCTTTCATTTTATTTTTATATTTCTTTGATTATCACAATGGACTTTTGCAAATTCCCATATTTTGAAAATTTAGAGTCCTAAGAAAATCTTAAAGAGGAGTACCACCTCTATAAAAACGCAGGGGAATTCACATCCTCATGAGGTTGTCGTTTCGGTCCTAACAGATTCAAGTGTCAACATTTTTGGTGACCATACTAGGGAATGAACTAAAATTTGGAATCTCGTTTAGCAGTTTTTGAAAAATATATGACTTTTCCCTAGGCTAATCAACCCCACCTGGAAATTGGATTGAACAATCAACGAAGCATTTTACATCAACTATACAATCTAGTAATCATGACAACTGAGACCTGAGAAGAACTAGAAAGGTCCTCGCATATATCAGTCTCTGAAGAAGAAAGAGAAATCCTCCTAAGACAGAGGAGAGACGAGTGTCAAGACTGAAGAAACCAAAGGCTAGCTAGAGTAGCACAAGGACAAGGTCGAGATTTAAGTTGGATGGATACAAGGGACCCATTACCAGAAGTAAAAGCAAGCAAATCTGTATTCTGAGAAGTGAAAATCATATTCCTGGAACCTCTTCGGATATGGCAGAAAGAAATGAACAACCACGAGAAGAACCACATGAGGAGAGACAAGGAGGTGGAAGAGATGCTGCAAGAAATCAAGAAAACCTAAGGTTTGAAAATTGAAGAAGAATAAGAGACTCCCCTTTGAATCTTCTAGGTGAGAAACATGATCTCCCTATTCTCTGTAAGGGTACCTTGAAGGAATTTTCTAGAGATGGGATAATCGATGCAAAGAGGCACCTTCACTTATTTCTTGATGTTTGTGATTTTCATCATGTTGAGTGTGAGGATGTCATGGTAAGGCTATTTCTACAAACCTTACCAGGAAGAGCGTATGAATGGTATACAACATTTCCCAGTAGATCAATTCACTCATTTAATGACCTCAAAGCCACATTTCTGACTCTATTCACCCCTCCAAATGCTTATCATACCCTTCTCACCGATTTCACCCAGATTGGTTTGAGGAAGAATGAAAGAATACGAGATTTTAATCTCAGGTTCAATAAAATCATTAGTAAAATTCCAAAAGATAAAATACTTAATGACCCAGTCATACTCGGTTTTTATAAGAATGCAATGCCCCCGAATGTGAAATATGCTATCAGAATATCCCAGATGGAAACCCTGGAGGAAGCAATGACTAAAGCCACTAAGATGGAATAAATTGTGATTGAAATGGGTGTCGACCTCGACATTATACTGGGAAAAGTACAAAGGCAACTCGAAGGATTAAGTATTGATAATCAAGGAGCCTCTAGTTCAAGAAAGAACGAAGAATTCAAGCCACCATTGGCCCATAATCAAACAAATGGAGGAGGATTTTTCAAGGGAACCATACCAGATGTGAAGGTAGACCCTGTTGTGGCACAAGAAACCAAGCAAAGAATTGAAATTGCACAAATGAATAGAACTATCAAGCAAATGCAAAATGAGATAACCAGACTAAGAAGGGGGGATAATTATGTGACAAATCCAAGAACGTTGGTCCTAGTGCAAAGAAGGAACCCTCCCCAAGAAAACAAAGCGAGGTTTGAAAATTGAAAACATGGATAATCCGCAAAGTCCAAGGGTTCCTAGGAAGCCTACTCCCAATACAGTTGTTTTGGATGATGTATATGATGAGAAAATGGTTGGGCAAGAGAACTACTATTCACCTGATGAAAGTTTCGAAACTGTACAGATGGACGAATGCGAGACGCCCGTGTATATATTTGAAGAAGGTGACAATGACCCCAACTCGCAAGAAAATGTTGCCCGGACAAGAGGATTTGTAAATAGATCCAAGAATAAAAATGATTCTTAAAAGGAAAACCAAAATGATAAAGAAAAAATGAATGAGAAAAGGGAAAATAAGAAAATGGCAGATTGTGTTGGAAGTAAGAAGGAGCACCCGATGCCAAACTCCTCTCAGATGACTTACAATGTTGTAGAAGACTTAAGTAAATTAAGGATAACTCTTCCTTTTATTGAAGTAGTGAAGATTCCCCAACAAAGGGAAAACATTATGAGATTATTGGATCATCCATCTAAAAAAGCAGAAGTTGTTGTCACAAGTCCGAAACAAAGCCAGAACAAATCAACTGCTAAGCTGAGAGGTAAAATTCCTCCCTTTTATATTTTAATTGAAAATCATGATGTTTCACTTCATAATTGTTTAGTTGATACGGGCGCGACCAATAATATTATACCACTAGCGATCATGGAGGCATTGGGCATGAGTTTTACTAAATATTACGATATTGGTGAAATTATATATGCAATTGATTCTAGACAAGTGCCAACTTATGGAGAAATCAAGGACTTTTATGCTGGGATCATAACGGCTCCCCATGTTATCACAGTTTTCAATATCATTGTGGTAGAACTTCCTCCCGCATATGGAGTTGTGTTGGGAAGAGATTGATCATCCATGATCAGGGGATATATAATGAAGGATGGAAGTTGCATGATGTTGCCAGGCAAAGAAGGAATAATGATTAAGGTGCCCCATGAACTGAGGAAACCCTTCTCTTTAAAAAAGAAGGATAATGAATTAATGGAAGATTATATAGATGTTGGGATTGGAAATTATGCTATCCTAGATATGGAACACATTGAAATACTAGAGAAAATTCAAGACATAGAGGATCAAGAACATTCGTTTGAAGGTTATTGGAGGATGTCATTCAATGGAGCTTGTTCAATTTCTGGGAGTGGAGTTGGAATTGTCCTTGTAAGTCCATGAAAGATTATGCATCTGCATGCTATCAAACTTGAATTTGCATGTACTAATAATGAATCAAAATATGAATCTTTGATTCGGGGGATGATTCTTGCACAAGAAATGAAGATAGAACATCTAATTGTGATTGGCGACTCCGAGTTGGTAATTAATCAAGTCATCCAGAGGTATAAAATCAATAAGGAAAGACTCAAGTTATATTTCAAAAGAGTTAACGAATTGATGGAATCTTTCAGATCTTTCAACATTTCTTTCATTCCAAGGGACAAGAATCAGAAGGAAGATTCATTGGCCTTGGCAGCATCATTGTCAAACCCAGATAATATACAAAGCAAAACGTATTTTCAAGTATAAAGAGTATTAAGACCCTTTGTACCCGATAACCTAGAATATTTGCAAGTGTTTGAGAATGATGAACAGTTGGATTTTTTTTTGAACAATGATGATGATGAAGACAATCACATATATGTTGTCTCGAAAGATTGTATTCAATCCAAGTCTCTTTTTATGGAAGATGAGCATGCTAAGAATCTCCTGGAAGAAATTTCACTTTGAAAGGTTCAAGAAACAAGAAAGATCAATATTGGAACTGACAGTTCCCCAAAAATATGTCAACTTGGGAGTTGATTGCACCATTGAATAGGTTGATCAATATGTTGTATTGTTTAAAGAATATCTTGATGTGTTCGCATGGACCTATGATGATTTGAAAGCTTATGACAAAACAATATTTCAACATATCATTCCTTTGAGAGAAGAAGCAAAGTCGATCAAGAAAAAAATAAGGATGATGAACCCCAAATTGAAACCTCT
>ML827318.1:99304-116374 GCA_009831015.1 Picea engelmannii | reverse complement strand
TGTAAATGATAATTTCATCCAAATACACCACTAAAAAAGTATTGGTGAATGGTCGTAGGATATCGTCCATCATCCTCATGAAAGTGGTTGGAGCATTTGTCAAACCAAAGGGCATGACCAACCATTCAAAAAGGCCTTTATTTTGAATTGAAGGTAGTTTTCAGAGCAGAACGAAATGACTACAGATTATTAATAGGTGCTTAACACAAAATAACAGAGATACAGTAAAACTAGTTTTCTATTCAATAAGGAAATAAGTTGAAACTCTAAAATGCAACGGAAATAAGCTTCCTAGAATGGTGGCGGCTTATCTTTGAGAAGAGATGTGACGGTTGCGCTCGTTTGTAAGAAGATGATTACAATGAGACTCGGAAGGCCTTTTTAAAATAAACAGGAATGCCAAAACCCCTACACATCCAAAAACCTAACCCTAGGAGGTGAAGTACCAAAAGTCATGTGGGCCCCGTTTGGGTAAGTTAGTACATCAACTTCCCGGGGTCGTAACTTTTGCATACGATCTCTGTTTTAGGCATATGATAGATTGTTGGAAAGGTATCATCGAGAAGATTATTTTTGGGGGCTCAATAATTCATTTCTATATAATTGAGAATCTAGATCCATAAAAATCTTCATTTAGGCCCTCAAAATGGTCCCGGAAGTTAAAACTGCTAAAAATAATAAATTGCCAAAATTGTCAGAAAATTATTTTGAGCCAGTTGGAAGAGGTGGGTGGCCACAGATATCCACTTGGATCAATCCTCCCTCCTTAGGAATAAATGGTCTCCATTTCATTGAATTCCCCCATTAGATGAGGAAATTTCTGTTGAATTTGGCCCTGGGTTAGCCACTTGCCTTGGTGCAGGAGATGCCCTGCTTTGATGACTCGATAAAGTTGGATCCTTTGTTGTCGAGTTCTCTTGATCTATGTGTCCATAGTATGATCATTGGATGCATTTTATATGCATTCGGGGTTGATATCTCTTGGTGTCAGCTACTCTTCTACGTATGAGGTGACCAATAATGGTGGGAAATAAGGGCGAAGGAGATCCATGTTGAACACTGGGTGCAGGCCAAGGAAAGGAGGAATTTTGAGAACAAAAGAATTATCCCCCATGGTCGTGGTGATGGTGTACGACCCATAATGGGGTGGGATAAGCTTCCGATGGGGTCCTATAAGGCATTATTTTTGCAAGTGAAACCAAACTTTGTCTCCCACCTGAAACTTATGTGGCACCCGATGTTGATCATGGCGCTGCTTGTACTTGTCATTGGACTTCTGTAGGAAATCCTGAACCTGTTGGCAGATGTGTTGGATCCACTCAATGAACCTGGTGTCTTTGTCATCTTCAGTTGGAGTAGGAGATGATTCGATTGAGGTGACCGCAAGGGGAAGTGCAACATATATGGGACCCAATGGTTGAAATCCCAACCCCACCTGAAAGGGGATGTGGTCGGTTGAGCTATGCAAGGCTTAGTTGTAGCTATATCAGACATAGGGAAGGATTTCACCCCATGTGCAAGGTTTATTTGAATTATACATGCGAAGGATATGCACAATCATTTGATTGATGACCTCAGTTTGGCCATCTGTCTGGGGGTGGAAGGTCGTGGATTTGGTGAGCTTGGTGTCCAGCAGTGACGAGAGGCTCGACAAAAATGTGCTAAAAATTTGACTGTCCCGATCTGAGACAATGGTTTGTGGGATTCCAAAATGTACCCAGACTCGTTCAAAGAAGATCTTGGCAGTGGCCTCTGTTGTGATATTCTTCTTGCAGGCAACAAAAAACGCCATCTTAGAAAAGCGATCAACAACAACAAAAACACAGTCATTTCCCTGCTTGGTGGACAGGAGGCCTGACATGTAGTCAATTGAGATGGATTCCCATGGCTTGTCAGGAGTAGGAAGAGGCGTGTATAGGCCCTATTTCTTAGTGGTCGGTTTGGCAATAGTGTAGGCAGTGCAGGACATGATATACTTGTTGACCTCCTGTCGAAGTTTCGGTCAGTAGAAATGTTTCTGTAGCATCACCACTATCTTTTCGATGCCGAAGTGTCCTGCCACCCGACTGTAGTGAGCTTCCCAGATCAACTTTTCTCGCTCTCTTGATGGAACACAGATATGGCCCAGATAACAAAACAACCCATCCTAAAGATGGAAATTATCGACAATTGTGTTTGCACCCAACATTTTCTTGTTGGTGGCGAAGTCTGGGTCTGTCTCATAGAGTTGGGGCCATCCAGTGGTCTCATGGACACAGGAGTCTAGCACCATGGTGAGTGTCACGACTGGCGGTCTGTTGAGGAAATCAATGACGTGATTGGTGCTTCCTGTTTTATACTTTATTTCGAGGTGGATTTTCTGCAAGTATGTGGACCACTTTTGATGGTGATCATTCGACAATTTTCCTTCTGTCTACATCAACTGCAGTGGCTTATGATCAATGTGGATGATTTTCTCCTTCCCAAGAATGTAATGTCTCCACTAGCAGCAGGCTTGCACAATGGAGTACATTTCTTTGTCGTAAGTAGGGTACTTATGGATAGCATCTGATAGTGTCTCACTATGATAGGCCATAGGGTGGTCGTGCTGAGTGAGAACGATACCCACTGCATAGTCTAAAGCATCTATCTCGATCTTAAAGGGTTGTTGCAGGTTTGGTAGTGAAAGTAATGGGGATGAGCACAAGATATGCTTCAAATCATCGAACTCTTGTTGTTGGGACCAAACCCATGCAAATTACGCCTTACCACCACCCCTGGGTATTTGGCTAAGGGCCCATGCAATATGGGAGAACCCCAACATGAACCTACGGTAGAAATTGGCAAGGCCCAAGAAGCTCTGAAGCTCAGTGAGTGTGGTTGGGGTTGGCCAGTCATGGATGACTTGGATCTTGGCTAGATCCACATGTACGCGATGCTGATCGATTATGTAGCCTAGGTAATGGACCCTGTCCATGTCGTAGGATCATTTTTCCAAGTTGGCATATAGATTGTGTTGTCACAAGGTGTGCATAACCTACTGAATATGCTGAAAATGTCCAGCCCAAGTCTTGTTGTAAATGATAATGTCATCCAAATACACCACTACAAAATTATTGGTGAATGGTCGCAGGATATCGTCCATCATCCTCATGAAAGTGGCTGGAGCATTTGTGAAACCAAAGGGCATGACCAACCATTCAAAAAGGCCTTCCTTTGACTTGAAGGAATTTTTTAGAGCAGAACGAAATGACTACAGATTATTAATAGGTGCTTAAAACAAAATAACAGAGATACAGTAAAACTGGTTTTCTATTCAATAAGGAAATAAGTTGAAACTCTGAAATGCAGTGGAAACAAGCTTGCTAGAATGGTGGCAGCTTATCTCGGAGAAGAGATGTGACGGTTGCGCTCATTCACAAGAATATGATTACAATGAGGCTTTGAAGTCCTTTTACAATAAACAAGAATTCCAAAACCCCTAGACATCCAAAAACCTAACCCTAGGAGGTGAAGCACCAAAAGTCATGTGGGCCCTGTTTGGTTAAGTTAGTACATCAACTTCTCGGGGTCGTAACTTTTTCATATGATCTTCGTTTTAGTCGTATGCTATCCCATTAGAAAGGTATCATCAAAGAGATTCATTTTGGGGGCTCAATCATTCATTTTTCAATCATTGAGAAGCTCTAACGCAAAAAAAAAACCTTCATTTAGGCCCTCAAAATGGCCTCGAAAGTTTAAACTGCTAAAAATAGTAAATTGGCAAAATTGTCAGAAAACTGTTTTGAACCAGTTGGAAGAGGTGGGTGGACAAGGATATCCACCTAGATCAATCCTCCCTCCTTAGGAAGCAATTTTATCCATTGCGTTAAGTTCCCCCATCAGATGAGGAAATTTCTGCTGAATTTGGCCCCGGGTGAGCCACTTGCCTTGGTGCAGGAGTTGCCCTACTTTGACGACTCGATAAAGTTGGATCCTTTGTTGTCGAGTTCACTTGATATGTGTGTCCACAATATGATCATTGGATGCCTGTTATATGCATTCAGGGTTGAGCTCTGATGGTGTCAATTTCTCCGCTATGTTTGAGGTGTCCAATAATGGTGGGAAATAAGGATGAAGGAGATCCACGTTGAACACTGGGTGTAGGCCAAGGAAAGGAGGAATGTTGAGCTCAAAATAATTATCCCCCATGGCCTTGGTGATGGTGTATGGACCATAAAGTAGTGGGTGAAGCTTCCTATGGGGTCTTGTAAGGCATTCTTTTTGCAAGTGCAACCAAACTTTGTCACCCACCTGAAACTTATGTGGCACCCGATGTTGATCATGGCACTTCTTGTACTTGTTATTGGACTTCTGTAGGATATCGTGAACCTATTGGCGGATGTGTTGGATCTACTCAATGAACTAGGTGGCTTTGTCAGCTTCAGTTGGAGCATGAGATGAGTCGACCGAGGTGACCATAAGGGGAAGTGAAACATATATGGGACCCAATGGTTGGAATCCCAACCCCACCTGAAAGGGGCTGTGGCCGATTGAACTATGTAGGGCTCGGTTGTAGCTACGTTGGACATAGGGAAGGCTCTCATCCCATGTTCGAGGGTACTTTGAATTATACATGTGAAGGCTATGCACAATCATTCGATTGATGACCTCATTTTGGCCATCTGTCTGGGGGTGGAAGGTCATGGATTTGGTGAGCTTGGTGTCCAGTAGTGACCAGAAACTCGACCAAAATGTGTTGAGAAATAAATTTTTCCGATATGAGACAATGGTTTGTGGGATTCCAAAATGTACACAGACTCGTTCAAGGAAGAGCTTGGTAGTGGCCTCTGTTGTGATGTTCTTCTTGCAGGAAACCAAAATTGCCATCTTAGAAAAGCGATCAACAACCACAAAAACACATTCATTTCCCCGCTTGGTGGATCGGAGGCCCGATATGTAGTCCATTGAGATGGATTCCCATGGCCTGTTAGGAGTAGGAAGAGGGGTGTATAGGACCTATTTCTTAGTGGTCGGTTTGGAAATAGTGCAGGCAGTGCAGGACCTGATATACTTGTTGACCTCTTGTCGAAGTTTTGATCAGTACAAATGTTTTTGTAGCATCGCCACTGTCTTTTCGACGCTGAAGTGTCCTGCCACCCGACTGTAGTAGGTTTCCCATATCATATTATCTCACTCTCTTGATGGAACAAATGTATGTCCCAGACAGCACAACAACCCATCCTGAAGATGGAAATTATCGACAACACCCAACATTTGGTAGGTGGCGGTGAAGTTCGTGTCTGTCTCATAGAGTTGGGGCCATCCAGAGGTCTCATGGCCACATGATTCTAGTACTGTGGTGAGTGTCGTGAATGGAGGTTTTCTAAGGATATCAACGATGTGATTGGTTCTTCATGTTTTATACTTGATGTTGAGGTGGAATTGTTGCAAGTATGTGGAAATTTTTTGAAGGTGATCATTCTGTAATTTTCCTTGTGTCTGCATGAACTGCAATGGCTTATGATCAGTGTGGATGATTGTCTCCTCCCTAGGAATGTAAAGTCTCTACTAGCAGCAGGCTTTCACAATGGTGTACATTTTCTTTTTGTAAGTAGGTTACTTACAGACAACATCTAATAGTGTCTCACTATGATAGACCACAGGGTGGTCATGCTGAGGGAGAGCGGCGCCCACTGCATAGTCTGAAGCATCTGTCTCTGTCTCAATGGGTTGTTACAGGTCTGGTAGTGAAACTACTAGGGTTGAGGACAAGCGCTACTTCAAATCATCAAACATTTGTTGTTGGGACCGACCCCACAAAAATTTCTCCTTTCCACCACCACTGGTTATTTGGCTAAGGCCCCATGCAATATGGGAGAACCCCAACACAAACCTGCAGTAGAAATTGGCAAGGCCCAAGAAGCTCGAAGCTCAGTGAGTGTGGTTGGGGTTGGCCAGTCATGGATGACTTGGATATTGGTTGGATCCACATGTATGCCATGCTGATCAATTTTGTATCCCGGGTAATGGACCCTGTCTGAGACGAAGGAGCATTTTTCCAAGTTGGCATATAGCTTGTGCTGTCGGAGGTTGTGCATAACCTGTTAAATATGATGAAAATGTTTGGCCCAAGTATTTTTTTAAATGAGAATGTCATCCAGATACACCACTACAAAATTATTGGTGAATGGTCACAAGATATCGTCCATCATCCTCATGAAATTGGCCGGAGCATTTGTCAAACCAAAGGGCATGACCAACCATTCAAAAAGGCCTTCCTTTGAATTGAAGGTGGTTTTCAGAGAAGAAAAAAATGACTACATATTATTAAGAGGTGCTTAACACAAAATAATAGAGATACAGTAAAACTGGTTTTCTATTCAATAAGGAAATAAGCTGAAACTCTAAAATGCAGCGGAAACAAGCTTGCTGGAATGGTGGCAGCTTATCTCTGAGAAGAGATGTGACGGTTGTGCTCATTCACAAGAAGATGATTACAATGAGGCTCTAAAGGAATTTTTAAAATAAACAGGAATGAAAAAAACCCTATATATCCAAAAACCTAACACTAGGAGTTGAAGCGCCAATAGTCATGTGGGCCCCGTTTGAGTAAGTTAGTACATCAACTTCCCAAGGTCGTAACGTTTTCATACGATCTTCGTTTTAGGCTTACGATAGCCCGTTGGAAAGGTATCGTTGAGGATATTAATTTTGGGGGATCAAATATTCCTTTGTTTATCACTAATAAGATCAATCTGGAAAAAAAATCATTTAGGCCCTCAAAATGGCCTCGGAAGTTAAAATTGCTAAAAATAGTAAATTGTCAAAATTGTCATAAAATGGTTTTGAGCTAGTTGGAAGAGGTGGGTGGCCACCGATATCCACCTGGATAAATCCTCCCTCATTAGGAAGAAATGGTATCCATTTCATTGAGTTCCCCCATCAGATGAGGAAATTTCTACTGAATTTGGCCCTGGGTGAGCCACTTGCCTTGGTGCGGGAGCTGCCCTGCTTTGACAACTTGATAAAGTTGAATCCTTTGCTGTCGAGTTCCCTTGATCTGTGTGTCCACAATTTTATCACTGGATGCCTATTGTATGCAGTCAGAGTTGATCTTTGTTGGTGTCAGTTGCTCTGCTAAGTCTAACATGTCCAATAGTGGTGGGAAATAAGGGTGAAGGAGATCCACGTTGAACACTGGGTGCAGGCCAAGGAAAGGAGGAATGATTAAGAGAATTATCCCCTACGGCCTTCATGATGGTGTACGACCCATAACAGATTGGGAGAAGCTTCTGATTGGGTCCTATAAGGGATTCTTTCTACAAGTGCAACCAAACTTTGTCACCCACCTGAAACTTATGTGGCACCCGATGTTGATCATGGTGTTTCTTGTACTTGTCATTGGACTTTTGTAGGATATCCTGAACCTGTTGGAAGATGTGATGGATCCGCTCAATGAACTGGGTGGCTTTGTCAACTTTAGTTGGAGCATGAGATGAGTCGGTTGAGGTGACTAAAAGGGGAAGTGAAACATCTATGGGTACCCAATGGCTGGAATCCCAACCCCACCTGAAAGGGGTTGTGGCCGGTTGAGCTATGCAGGGCTTGGTTGTAGCTATGTTGGATATAGGGAATGCTCTCATCCCATGTGTGAGGGTTCTTTGAATTATACATGCGAAGGATATGCATAATCATTCGATTGACGAACTCAATTTGGCATTCTGTCTGGGAGTGGAAGGTCGTGGATTTGGTGAGCTTGGTGTCTAGCAGTGACCAGAGGCTTGACCAAATTGTGATGAAAAATTGAATGTCCTGATATGAGACAATGGTTTGTGGGATTCCAAAATGTACCCAGACACGTTCAAAGAATATCTTGGCAGTGGCCTCTGCTGTGATGTTCTTCTTGCAGGAAACCAAAATCGCCATATTATAAAAGTGATCAACAACCACAAAAACACAGTCATTTCCCCGCTTGATGGACGGGAGGCCTGACATGTAGTCCATTGAGATGGATTCCCATGGCCTATCAGGAGTAGGAAGAGGTGTGTATAGGCCTTGTTTCTTAGTGGTCGTTTTGGAAATAGCGCAGGCAGTGCAGGACCTGATATACTTGTTGACCTCCTGTCGAAATTTCGGCTAGTAGAAATGTTTACGTAGCATCGCCACTATCTTTTTGACGACGAAGTGTCCTACCACCCAATTGTAGTGGGATTCCCATATCATATTCACTTTCTTTCTTGATGGAACACAGATATGGTCTAGACGACACAACAACCCATCCTGAAGATGGAAATTATTGACAACTGTGTTTGCACCCAACATTTGGTAGGTGGTGGCGAAGTATGGGTCTGTCTCATAGAGTTGGGGCCATCCAAAGGTCTCATGGCCACAAAATTCTAGTACCATGGTGAGTGTTGCGACTGGCAGTCTGCTGAGGCAATCAACGACATGATTGGTACTTCCTATTTTATACTTGATGTTGAGGTGGAATTGTTGCATGTATGTGGACCACTTTTGATGGCGATCATTCTGCAATTCTCCTTGTGTCTTCATGAACTACAATGCTTATGATCATTGTGGATGATTTTATCCTTCCCAAGAATGTAATGTCTCCATTGGTAGTAGGCTTGCACAATGGAGTATATTTCTTTGTCGTAATTAGGGTACTTATGGAAAACATCTGATAGTGTCTCACTATGATAGGCCAAAGGGTGGTCGTGTTGAGTGAGAATGGTGCCCACTGCATAGTCTGAAGCATCTGTCTCGATCTCAAAGGGATGTTGTAGGTCTGGTAGTGAAATTCTTGGGGCTAATCACAAGCGCTACTTCAAATCATCAAACGCTTGTTGTTGGGACCGAACCCTTTTAAATTTCACCTTACCACCACCCCTGGTTATTTGGCTAAAGGCCCATGCAATATTGGAGAACCCAAACACCAACCTACGGTAGAAATTAGAAAGTCCCAAGAAGATCTGAAGCTTAGTGACTGTGGTTAGGGCTGGCCATTCACGAATGAATTGGATCTTGGTTGGATCCACATGTATGCCATTCTGATCAATTATGTAACCCAGGTAATGGATCTTGTCCATGCCGAAGGAGAATTTTTCCAAGTTGGCATATAGCTTATGCTACCGCAGGGTGTGCAAAACCTGCTAAATATGTTGCAAATGTTTGGTCCAAGTCTTGTTGTAAATGATAATGTCATCCAGATACACCACTACAAAAGTATTGGTGAATGGTCGTAGGATATCATCCATCATCCTCATGAAAGTGGTTGGAGCATTTGTTAAACCAAAGGGCATGACCAACCATTCAAAAAGGCCTTCCTTTGAATTGAAGGTGGTTTTCAGAGCATAACGAAATGACTAAATATTATTAACAGGTTATTAACACAAAATAACAGAGATACAGTAAAACTGGTTTTCTATTCAATAAGGAAATAAGCTGAAACTCTAAAATGCAGTGGAAACAAGCTTGCTGGAATGGTGGCGGCTTATCTCTGAGAAGAGATGTGACAGCTGCACTCATTCACAAGAAGATGATTACAATGAGGCTCTGAAGGAAATTTTACAATAAACACCAATGCACAAACCCCTAGACTTCCAAAAACCTAACCCTAGGAGGTGAAGCATCAAAAGTCATGTGGACCCCGTTTGGGTAAGTTAGTACATCAACTTCCTGGGGTCGTAACTTTTGCATACGATATCCATTTTAGGTGTATGATAGCCAGTTGGAAAGGTATCATTGTGGAGATTCATTTTGGGGGCTTAATAATTCCATTAGATATCATTGAGAATCTCGATCTTGAAAAACCTTCAGTTAGGCCCTCAAAATGGCCCCAGAAGTTAAAACTGCTAAAAATATTAAATTGCGAAAATTGTCAGAAAACTGTTTTGAGCCAGTTGGAAGACGTGGGTGGCCACCAATATCCACCTAGACCTATCCTCCCTCATTAGGAATAAATGGTCTCCATTGCGTTGAGTTCTCCCATCAGATGAGGAAATTTTTGTTGAATTTATCCCCAGGTGAGCCACTTTCCTTAGTGCAAGAGCTTCCCTGCTTTGACGACTCGATAAAGTTGGATCCTTTGTTGTCGAGTTCCCTTGATATGTGTGTCCAAAATATGATCGTTGGATGCTTGTTGTATGAAGTTGGGGTTTAGGTCTGTTGGTGTCAGCTTCTCTGCTGCATCTGAGGTGTCCAATAATGGTGGGAAATAAGGGCGAAGGAGATCCACGTTGAACACTGGATGCAGGCCGAGGAAAGGAGGAATGTTGAGCTCAAAATAATTATCCCCCATGGCCTTGGTGATGGTGTAAGTCCCATAACGAAGTGGGTGAATCTTCCCATGGGGTCCTCTAAGGAATTCTTTCTGCAAGTGCAACCAAACTTTGTCGTCCAACTGAAACTTATGTGGCACCCAATGTTGATCATGGTGCTACTTGTACTTGTCATTGGACTTCTGTAGGATATCCTGAACCTATTGGTGGATGTGTTGGATCTGCTAAATGAACCGGGTGGCTTTGTTAGCTTCAGTTGGAGCAGGAGATGAGTCAGTCGAGGTGACCGCAAGGGGAAGTGCAACATCTATGGGACCCAATGGTTGGAATCCCAACCCCACCTGAAACAGGTTGTGGCCAGTTGAGCTATGCGGGGCTCAGTTGTAGATATGTTGGACATAGGGAAAGCTCTCATCCCATGTGCAAGGGTGCTTTGAATTATACATGCAAAGGATATGCACAATCATTCAATTGACGACCTCAGTTTGGCCATCTTCCTGGGGGTGGAAGTTCATGGATTTGGTGAGCTTGGTGTCCAAAAGTGACCAGAGGCTCGACTAGAATGTCTTGAGAAATTGATTGTCCCAATATGAGACAATGGTTTGTGGGATTCCAAAATTTACCCAAACTCATTCAAAGAAGAGCTTGGCAGTGGCCTCTACTGTGATGTTCTTCTTCCAGGCAACCAGAATAGCCATCTTAGAAAAGCGATCAACAACCACAAAAACATAGTCATTTTTCCTCTTGGTGGACAGGAGGACCGACATGTAGTCCATTGACATGGAGTCCGATGGCCTGTCAGGAGTAGGAAGAGGGGTTTACAAGCCCTATTTCTTAGTGGTCGGTTTGGAAATAGCGAAGGCAGTGTAGGACCTGATATACTTTTTGACCTCATGTTGAAGTTTTGGCTTGTAGAAATGTTTCTGTAGGATCACTACTATCTTTTCGACGTCGAAGTGTCCTTCCACCCGACTGTAGTGGACTTCCCAGATCAACTTCTCTCCCTCGCTTAATGGAACACAGATATGGTCCAGACGACACATCAACCCATCCTGAAGATGGAAATTATCGACAACTGTGTTTGCACCCAACATTTGGTAGGTGGTGGCGAAGTTCATGTCTGTCTCATAGAGTTGGGGCCATCCATAGGTCTCATGGCCATAGGAGTCTAGCACCGTGGTGATTGTCACGACTGGCGGTCTGCTGAGGCAATCAGTGACGTGATTGGTGCTTCTTGTTTTATACTTGATGTTGAGGTGGAATTGCTGCAAGTATGTGGACCACTTTTGATGGTGATCATTCTGCAATTTTCTTTGTGTCTACGTGAACTGAAGTGGCTTATGATTAGTGTGGATGATTTTCTCCTTCCCAAGAATGTAATGTCTCCACTAGCGACACGCTTTCACAATGGAGTGCATTTTTTTTTCATAAGTAGGGTAGTTACGGACAACATCTGATAGTGTCTCACTCTGATAGGCCACAGGGTGGTCGTGCTGAGTGAGAATGGTGCCCATGG
This sequence comes from Picea engelmannii, assembly GCA_009831015.1. Classification (NCBI taxonomy): domain Eukaryota; kingdom Viridiplantae; phylum Streptophyta; class Pinopsida; order Pinales; family Pinaceae; genus Picea; species Picea engelmannii. The sequence continues at coordinate 104,617 of ML827318.1, read as the reverse complement.
CATAAACTGAAGCATATGTCTCGAACTCAAAGTTTTGTTGCAAGTCTGGTAGTGAAAGTACTAGGGCTGAGCACAAGTGTTATTTCAAATCTTCGAACACTTGTTGTCGGGACCGACCCCATGCAAATTTTTCCTTACCACCACCCCTGGTTATTTGGCTAAGGGCCCATGCAATATGGGAGAACCCCAACATGAACTTGTGCTAGAAATTGGCAAGGCCCAAGATGCTCTAAATCTCAGTGAGTGTGGTTGGGGCTGGCCAGTCACGGATGACTTGGATGTTGCCTGGATCCACATGTATGGCATTCTGATCAATTATGTAGCCCAGGTATTGGACCTTGTCCATGCTGAAGGAGCATTTTTCCAAGTTGGCATATAGCTTGTGTTGTCGCAGGGTGTGCAGAACCTGCTGAATATGCTGAAAATGTCCATTCCAAGTCGTGTTGTAAATGAGAATGTCATCTAGATACACTACTACAAAATTATTGTTGAATGATCGTAGGATATCGTTCATCATCCTCATGAAAGTGGTTGGAGCATTTGTCAAACCAAAGGACATGAACAACCATTCAAAAAGGCATTCCTTTGACTTGAAGGAAGTTTTTAGAGTAGAACGAAATGAATAATGATTATTAACAAGTTATTAACACAAAATAATAGAGATACAGTAAAACTGGTTTTCTATTAAATAAGGAAATAAGTTGAAACTCTAAAATGTAGCGGAAAAAAGCTTGTTGGAATGGTGGCGGCTTATCTCTGAGAAGAGATGTGATGGCTTTGCTCATTCGCAAGAAGATGATTACAATGAGGCTCTAAAGGCATTTTTACAATAAACAGGAATACCAAAACCCCTACACATCCAAAAACCTAACCCTAGGAGGTGAAGTGCCAAAAGTCATGTGGGCTACGTTTGGGTAAGTTAGTACATTAACTTCTCGGGGTCATAATTTTTTCATATAATCTCCATTTTAGGCGTATGATATCCCGTTGGAAAGGTATCGTCGAGGATATGTCATTGAGAATATTGATCACGAAAAACATTCATTTAGGCCCTCAAAATGGCCCCGAAAGTTAAAACTGCTAAAAATAGTAAATTGCCAAAATTGTCAAAAAACTGTTTTGAGCCAGTTGGAAGAGGTGGGTGGACACCGATATCCACCTGGATCAATGCTCCCTCCTTAGGAAGAAATTTTCTCCATTGCACTAAGTTCCCCCATCAGATGAGGAAATTTCTACTGAATTGGCCCCGGGTGAGCCACTTGCCTTGGTGTAGGAGCTGCCCTGCTTTGAAGACTCAATAAATTTGGATTCTTTGCTATCGAGTTCCCTTGATCTGTGTGTCTACAATATGATTGTTGGATGCCTGTTGTATCCATTCGGGGTTGATCTCTAATGTTGTCATCTTCTCTGCTACGTCTAAGGTTTCCAATAATGGTGGGAAATAAGGGCGAAGGAGATCCATGTTGAACACTGGATGCAGACCAAGGAAAGGAGTAATGTTGAACTCAAAATCATTATCCCCCATGACATTGGTGATGGTGTATGGCCCATAATGAAGTGGGCGAATATTCTGATGGGGTCCTATAAAGAATTCTTCTGCAAGTGCAACCAAACTTTGTCACCTATCTGAAACTTATGTGGCACTTGATGTTGATCATGGTGCTGCTTGTACTTGTCATTGGACTTTTGTAGGATATCCTGAACCTATTGGTAGATGTGTTGGATCCGCTCAATGAACCGGGTGGCTTTGTCAGCTTTAGTTGGAGCAGGAGATGAGTCAGTCGAGGTGACGGCAAGGGGAAGTGCAACATCTATGGGACCCAATATTTGGAATCCCAACCCCACCTAAAAGGGGTTGTGGTTAGTTGAGGTATGAAGGGCTTGGTTGTAGCTATGTTGGACATTGGGAAGGCTCTCATCCCATGTGCAAGGGTTCTTTTAATTATACATGTGAAGGATATGAAAAATCATTCAATTGACGACCTCAGTTTAGCCATCTATATGGGGGTGGAAGGTCATGGATTTGGTGAGCTTGGTGTCCAGTAGTGACCAGAGGCTTGACCATAATGTGCTGAGAAATCGACTGTCCCAATCTGAGACAATTGTTTGTGGGATTCCAAAATGTACCCAAAATCATTCAAAGAAGAGCTTGACAGTGGCCTCTATTGTGATGTTCTTCTTGCAGGCAGCCATAATCGACATCTTAGAAAAGCGATCAACAACCACAAAAACATAGTCATTTCCCTGCTTGGTGGATAGGAGACCCGCCATGTAGTCCATTGAGATGGATTCCCATGGCCTGTTAGGAGTAGGAAGAGGGGTGTACAGGCCCTGTTGCTTAGTGGTCGGTATTTCAATATTGCAGGTAGTGTAGGATCTGATATACTTGTTGACCTCCTGTCAAAGTTTCAGCTAGTAGAAATGTTTATGTAGCATCACCACTGTCTTTTCGATGCCAAAGTGTCCTGCCACCCGATTGTAGTGGGATTCCCAGATCAACTTCACTCGCTCACTTGATGGAACACAGATATGGCCTAGACGACACAAAAACCCATCCTGAAGATGGAAATTATCAACAACTGTGTTTGCACCCAACATTTGGTAGGTGGTGGCGAAGTCCGGGTCTATCTCATAGAGTTGGGGACATCCAAAGGTCTCATGGCCATAGGAATCTAGCACCATGGTGAGTGTCACGACTGGCGATCTGCTAAGGAAATCAGCGACGTGATTGGTGCTTCCATTTTTATACTTGATGTTGAGGTGGAATTGTTGCAAGTATGTGGAACACTTTTGATGGTGATCATTCTGTAATTTTCTTTGTGTCTACATGAATTGTAGTGGATTATGATCAGTGTGGATGATTGTCTCCTTCCCAAGAATGTAATGTCTCCACTAGCAGTAGGCTTGCACAATGGAGTACATTTCTTTGTCGTAAGTAGGGTACTTACAGACAACATCAGATAGTGTCTCACTATAATAGGACACAGGGTGGTCGTGCTAAGTGAGAATGGAACCCACTGCATAGTCTGAAGAATTTGTCTCGATCTGAGAGGGATGATGCAGGTTTGGTATTGAAAGTATTGGGGTTGAGCACAAGCATTGCTTCAAATCGTTAAAATCTTGTTGTTGGGACCGACCCCATGCAAATTTTTCTTTACCACCACCCCTGGTTATTTGGCTAAGGGCCCATACAATATGGGATAACCCCAACACAAACCTGCGATAGAAATTGGCAAGGCCCAAGAAGCTCCGAAGCTCAGTGAGTGTGGTTAGTGATGGCCAGTCACAGATGACTTGGATATTGGTTGGATCCACATGTATTCCATGCTAATCAATTATGTATCCTAGGTAATGGACCTTGTCCATGCCGAAGGAGCATTTCTCCAAGTTGGCATATAGCTTGTGTTGTCGTAGTGTGTGTAGAACTTGTTGAATATGCTGCAAATGTTCGGCCCAAGTCTTGATGTAAATGAGAATGTCATCTAGATACACCACTACAAAATTATTGGTGAATGGTCGCAGGATATCGTCCATCATCCTCATGAAAGTGGTTGGAGCATTTGTTAAACCAAAGGGCATGACCAACCATTCAAAAAGGAATTCATTTGACTTGAAAGAAGTTTTCAGAATAGAATGAAATGACTACAGATTATTAATAGGTACTTAACAAAAAATAACAGAGATACAACAAAACTGGTTTTCTATTCAATAAGGAAATAAGTTGAAACTCTAAAATGCAGCGGAAACAAGTTTGTTGGAATGGTGGAGGCTTATCTCTGAGAAGAGATGTGATGGTTGTGCTAATTTGCAAGAAGATGATTACAATGAGGCTCTAAAGGACTTTTTACAATAAACAGGAATGCCAAAACCCCTAGACATCCAAAAACCTAACCCTAGGAGGTGAAGCGCCAAAATTCATGTGGGCCCCATTTGGGTAAGTTAGTACATCAACTTCCCGGGGTCGCAACTTTTGCATACGATCTCCGTTTTAGGCGTATGATAGCCTGTTGGAAAGGTATCATCGAGGAGATTCATTTTGGGGGCCCAATCAATCCTTTAGATATCATTGAGAATATCAATTCTGAAAAACCTTCATTTAGGCCCTCAAAATGGCCCCGAAAGTTAAAACTGCTAAAAATAGTAAATTGCCAAAATTGTCAGAAAATTGTTTTGAGCCAGTTGGAAGAGGTGGGTGGCCACCGATATCCACCTGGATCACTGCTACTTTTCCACTTCCTAAATTCAAAGAGAATCTCCCTAGGTTTTCAAGAAATAACCCTTTCACTACAAATGAACACCTGGTGGCATTTTCTAATGCTTGCCACAAAATAGGATCCAATGACAACGATACTAGCATGCGCTTATTCGTTAATTCCTTGGAAGGAATGATTGCGGCCAATTTATTTGACCTTCATCCTAATATTGTTTCTACTTGGGAGGAATTAGTTTATTGGTTCAGATCCACCTATGGGCAATCTAAAATCCCAGTTGAGCAGTTACGGGAGTACAATAACATCGCCTATAAGGATGGTGAGACCATCAAGTCCTTAAAATTGCATGTCACTAAGTTATACAATCAGATCCCTGAACTCATTCAACCTCGGAACCAAGCCACTTTCATGCATTACCTTCCCCCTATCATCATAGGCTTGTTGGACCTCAACCAAGTTTTGGAGAACCTTGGTCATGTTTTTACCATTTTTGGGACTTCGACAGGCTGGTCGAAGACAGAGCACCCAAGCGAAAAGGAGATTGTGGGATCTCATCCCCTTTTGCGGGATTTTTGTGTTTAGGGTTTATGTAATGGGTATGGGATGTCAGCCCATGGGTTTTCCCATGCTTAGGCCCCTTTTGTAATGTATAAATAAGTAGCTATGTGATGTAAGAAGAGAGCGAGAGACCTAGAAGGCTAGTGTGTTAAGTGCGAATAGTTTTAAATGCTTTGTGCATACCGTATGTTGAGGCTTGCAGAGCTAAGTGAAAGTGAATTGTAGTGCTTTGTGTGCATACTGTGTAAGGCTCTGTGTTGTGCCAAGCTCGGGGAAGGAGGATCTAGTGAAGTGCACGCAGATCTCTTGTCTTATGCGGAGTTGGCTTTGTGGCTCTGTGCATGTAAGTGTTGGGTATGTGTTATATTCTTTGCACCGACATATTTTCGCCGGACCGACATATTTCCGGGACGACATATTTCCGGGACCACATGATATTAGGTGGTTTTTCGGCACATGGTTTTTGCCGATGGTTTTCTATTTCCAGTTAAGGAATTAGGGTTTTGGACTAATCCAGGTCATTGGGTTAGGGTTTTGGATGCCG